>JAUMHQ010000048.1:7273440-7289497 GCA_032361165.1 Enteromius paludinosus
GACTGTGAGATCGGTGGTCGAATCAGGCTCCGCATATCGATGCATCGAATCTTCGACTATTCGGGGACAGCCCTAATGATAATAGGATAATAGTTGCCAAAACTGCATTCAAACAAAACGAATAGGTTACTTCCGTAACCCAGGTTTCCTCTTACACAGAAACGAGTACTGCATCTGCTAAGACGCTATGGGAAAAACTCCTTTTTCCCCCCTAACTGAAGCCTACTTAACACGCAGTGAAACTGCACACCCATTGTGTTTTTCAAATCAGCTGGCCAATTTTTGAAACAATCCTGCCGAAGCTCATCTGAGGGGGGCAGGGCCGTCTATATATAGCAGCTGAACCGCCACAGGACTTCAGGTTACTTCGACTGAAG
The DNA here is from genome assembly GCA_032361165.1 of Enteromius paludinosus. NCBI lineage: Eukaryota > Metazoa > Chordata > Actinopteri > Cypriniformes > Cyprinidae > Enteromius > Enteromius paludinosus. The sequence continues at coordinate 7,273,818 of JAUMHQ010000048.1, forward strand.
CGACGAGCACTTACAGCGCGGCATGGAACACAGTACTTGTTCCCGTGTTTTAGGGAACCTGGGTTACAGAAGTAACCTATTCGTTCCCTGTCGACACTTCACTCGTACTGCGTTTGCTAAGATTGGGCGGCTGGCGGCCAAACACGGCAAGCAAGTATTTACGTTTCAGAATGACATTAGAATAATTTGACCCCGAATTCCAGGCAGGTAGGGCTCACATACAGCACTTGCAGGTCACCTATTCACTTGACTGATGCCAAAGCCAGCAGCAGAACTGTTTTCAGCGTCAGCGCTTTCACGGTAGCCATTTGCAGGGGTTCAAAGGGCGCGCCTCTGAGAGCTTCTAGCACAGTGGGCAGGTCCCACATATGGATAGTGCGAGGGTGGAAGGGCCTGAGGCGTCTAGCTCCAGCGTGCGATATGGTGTTTATTATGCGCTAGGGGAGGCAGACAGGCTCCCGTCGAGCTGCCAAACATGTAGGGCCCACAGACTGGGCTGTGGGTGCTAGATTGAGCCTTCCGGCTGAGAGAGGAGGTCCCGTCTCAGGGGAATGGGCCACGGGGCTGCTGTCAGCATTGAGTGCATGTCCGCAATCGACGACTGGTTCCACCATAGGGGGGCAACCAGGAGGACTTTGTGACCTTCTGCCCTGATCCGCCTGGTCGGGGGAAAGGCATAGAGGGGAAGGCTGGGCCAGTCCTGGTCCAGAGCGTCCATCTCCCTCGTAAAACAAGCTGGGCAGCGAGTGTTGCTGTCTGAAGTGAAAAGATCCACTTCTGCTTTGCCGAACGTTCTCCAGATCAGCTGAATAGTTCGGGGGTGAAGAGTCCATTCCTGGGGACGGATAACTGTCCGTGACAGCATGTCAGTGCCCTGGTTCAGTTTGCTGGGGATGTGGGATGCTTTTAGTGAGCTGTTCTGGGCCCACTTGAGGAGGCGCGCAGACAGTCTGAATAGGCGCCTCAATGACAATGTCTGAACAAACCAGGAAGTGATTGGACCTAAGTTGCGGCAGGAAAACGTGACAAGCGTGCCATACTGCTAGCATTTCCAGGCAAGCTGCTCTCTGCATCTGACCACAGGCCCGCGGCCGGTGAGCCTTCGTGCAGCATACCCCACCCCTTCATGGAGGCGTCTGTTGCTATCACTTTCCTTCTGCACACAATGTGTGCCCCTTCAACCAGTATTTGTAAGAGGCCGAGCCATAACACGAATTCCCATCAGTCTCAGAGGGGAAAGCTCAGCGTCCATGCACTTTGTAAAAGCTTGTGGGGCCAGGGAGAGACCAAAGGTACATGAAAGTACGCATCTTTCAGGTCCAGTGGACATCCAGTCTGTCGACTGTATTTGCGAGAAAATGGCTTTAAATATGAGCAAGAGTGGCCGTTAAGAGTAGCCGTTATATTAGGGTGCGATTCAGGCCGAGTATAGGTCTCAGACTGCCATCTCGCTTGGGGACTAAAAAGTACTGACTGTAAAACCATTTTTTCACTTTCTGCTCGGGGGCCAACATGTTTTGCGCCCCTTTAAGAGCAGTGCTTTCACTTCGGTCCACAGCACATGAGCGGTGGTGACGACGGTGTTTTTATTATCCCCATAACCCAATTTGAAACCCCAGGAATTGCTTGCCAGGCATTCTGCCGAAGGGAAGGGCGCTTTGACGCTGTTTAGGGACTCGTGTGTATGCTTTTGAGAGGAACTGTGTGCGCTATCACAGCGTGCTGCATGGGCACTTTTACGGACCCAGTGTTTGCAGCTATTATATTGTGTGTTATACCCGGAGCATTGCGAGGTAGAGGATAGAAATGGAGAAGCTTGCGGGATGTTCCGGCCGCGGCTAGACTTTTCCAACCGTCTTTTGCGTTTATAGGACGGCGCTGTAGGTGGCAGGTCCAGCGCTATCTAAGGCCGGGGTCCCTGCCTCTTAAGGAATGGGAAAAGACTTCCAGCCGGCCTAGAGCGACTTCTGCTGGAGCTGAGGCGGTGTGAGCCAGTGAAACATGAAAGACAGCGTTTCTTTTAATCGGCCTAAAGATCAAAAACCTCTCAAGAAGAGGGGTACTGATGATCCTTGTGTGCAAGACCACAGGCAGATCAAGCCGCTCAAAAGGGGCTTATTTACTCCTGTGTAATAACTGGCAGAACAAAAGACAGATCCAAAACTCTGCTGTCTCGGGCCCCGAACTCTGTGAGAGACATGGAAACAGGCGAGCGGGGTATCAAGCAAGTGGAGTGTGGAACTCGTGAGAGCACTACATTCTGCGTGGGGAGCCCAGACAGTACTGTAAGAGTTTACTCGTGGTAAGAAGATCCGGATGCCGGCAGGAGAATCTTAGAAATTTGCTCTTTTAGACGCCGAATGGCGGCAGGGGAATCGTCCAGCTGCAGTGGTGTATTCAACGGCGTAAGGCTTGTGTCAGGAACAGCAAAGATGCACGTTGCTGAAGGAGAAGAAATCTGAAGAAAATCTGAAGAAATCTGAAGTCCATAAAATGCTAAACTTTATAAAATTGTCATTTTATTTTAAAACTAAAATGCAACAAAATCTCCAAAAATATTGCATTTACAATTAAGTTTATTCTTTTAAGTTTTTATTTATTTATTTATTTTTATTTAATAATCCTCATATGTGCTAATGAGATAGTCCAGCCTCAAATGGTTCCAAACTCACATGACTCCCCTTTCGCCGAATAAAACTAAATAAGATATTTAGCAGAAAGTCCAAGCTGCTCTTACACTAAAAATGAAAGTCATTCACTTTCACTCAAACAGAACTTACATTTTTGGGTGAACGAAGCAGTTTAATTACGGTGACACCTAATCCGAGAATTCCACAGCACACATTTGCGGTTCCTCCTGATCTGTTTTCTCCCTAATCTGCACTAACATGACAACTGCAAGGCAACTGATTAGCAGAGAGTAGCACAACAGCAGAAAATATTTACTCCCTGCAAATATTTACTCGCTCGGTTAATTACAACTCTGTTAAGTCATTTCCCCACCTGTTCTTTTAAGCTGTCTTTTTAACAAAGCAGCTAAATTAAATCAAACCATGAGTCACAATAATTATAGACTTTATCTCTAGTTGCTGCTGTACACAGATGTCACGGTTGACTCAAGACAGATTTTTATAGATTTGCAATAGCGTCGCCTTAGGCAGGCTTTGCAGTGATTCACGCTCACTGTAAAATACATGTATAATGAGAGGATCACGGAGCCTAGCACGGTCATTATGGCTGATTCTGTACGCCTTGGTATTCTTTAACTTTCGGTTGCTGTATTTGAATGCATTGTGGACATCTGCAGTAGACATCTGCTCGGTGGATGACATACCAAATCTCTGCCATGCTCAATGTATTGAAGAGCTCACAATCCCTGACACATACTCTGAAGCAATAGAGCTGATCTGCCAATAGGCAAAATGCAGCCAGCACGTCCCAAAGGGACCCTAACGTGCAATTCCTCACGAACGAAGCTGACGTGGCAGACAGTTTAAACAAAAGTCTGTTTGACCAGAATTGGTTTCATGTTTTTGCGCTAAAAATGCAATGCTTTCTGACGGCTGAGGCATAGTAATCACATTTTGGTCTCTTAACTCTGATAATATGCAGTGAGTCATGATTACACTGGTAGAGCAAGTCCATGTCAAAATCTTGTCAAAAGAGCAGCTAGTTAAATGAGGTTTCTATCAGAAAACTGCCTGTCATGATTTAAACAATCTATTTAATTTGTCACTCAGACAGCATTCAGTTTCAATAGGTGAGAGAGAAATATTTAGAGCAGAGAAAAAGCAGCTAATAAAATATCAAGGACAGAATAACTTCCATTTATTTTTTGAAAATAAAGCTTTTGGGGGAAAAGAACAAAACTAACCTTGAAACGTTTTGAACAGCTGGCTTGTGAGATCAAAGAGAACGGATCATTTTTATAGCACTGTAAATGAAAATGGAGACTGTTAAATGTGTTTCTGTGGCCGGAGGACTTTATATCTACACAATAGCAATTGGAAATGAGAGGGGAAACCCACCGAGGGCAGTGCAGACCAGTGCATCACTACAGCTAAATGTTCACTTTTGACCTGAAACTGGAGTCACGTAATACCAATGACCAAGACTAAGATTAAGACAGGTGCTTATGAATGTTTTCTGAGTGGTCAAATATGGACTAACCCAGCTGTTGGGTAATCTGTTTACATTTTACAATCTTTACCCCAAAAATGGGTTGAAACAGCCCAGCATTTTTTAGAGTGTAAGCAGTCAAATGCTGCCTGTTCGCATTAAATTCCAACACCCATTGGTGATTGCCAAACATGAATATTCATGCCAACATAGGCGTTTTCTGCTCTCAGCAGGTATCTTTGATGATGTAAGGAAAAACAAGAGCTAATCTATATACTCAAGAACTTCTCAGAACAGTTTCCAAAATCAGCTTTCATGTGCTGGAGAACAAAAAGAGCAGAAATTGGTTCAGACACACACCCCCAATGACAATACAAAGTAAATCATAACATCTTCACCAAATCTCTTGCATCCATGCATTTCACCCATGAAACTAATACCTGTAATGATCTGCTGGATGTGCCAGCCCAGCTCAGGGGATGGCACTCCAGCCTCCTTTGTACTGTGTCTATGGTCTTCCATTTCATGTATGGACTGTCACCTGTGTACCCTTGTCTCCACCCACCTCATGTGTTGTCCTAGTAACTAATATGTTCTCCGCCCCCTCAGTGTCATTACCCCCTGTATAAATACCCCAGAATTCCCTGTGTTCCCCGCTCATCATTGCGTGTGTGTCTCACCACCTCTTTAAGCGTTTTTCCCATGTTTCTCTGTTTGTGTGTGCATTATCTGGTTTTACCGTTGCTGACTTCTGCCTGTTCTCGTTTGCCGCTCTCGCCTCTACCCTCCGGACTCTGATTATCGATCACCTGACCCTCTGCTCTGTTTACTGGTTACTCTCTTGATTTGCCTTCTGTATTGTTGTCTGCCGTTGTCGACCTCAGCCTGTTACATTCTCCTATTACTTTATTCAATAAACATACTCTGCACTTGGATCCGACTGCCTCCGTGCTCGTTCTTTACAATACCAAGGCAAATTGTGTAAATGTAACTTTAAATTATTGTTTTGAACATTGATGTTCAAAGTATACGCATAGAATAAAATATTTTTTTAAATGTATTCATGTGAATTCATAATAATTAAACTGAAATCGAAATCTTAAATGTAAACATTATTGACAGAACCTTAGCTGCATCCCAAATCGCGTACTTGTGCATTAGCCTATTTTACGACGTTTTGTAGTATAAACAGTGTGAGTAGTGCATTCACACTAAAAATTCCAAAGAGAAAAAGTGCACTTCAATACTCGAATGATGCACTCAAATAACTGAAAAAATGAAGTGTGGAATGCTTGACACTTCACACACTCAATGGCTTGCTTACTTAGCGTTTGAAACATTTTGAATTTCTGGCTAGTAAAAAAAACGTTAGTATTGCAGTTGAGATGTTACTAAATATGGTTTATGGTTTAGATTTGGGACACAGCTCTGGAAATCAGTGATGGCCCTATAGACGCATCGTTGACTAGAAGTCTCAATGGAATGTTATCTGGAATGACCAAAGGTCACGCTAAATAAACAAAATTTTGTAGTAATAAAACCTTTAAATAATACATGCTGCTCTTGAATATTTGTTTATAATAGTATTCAAAATAAATGGATAAGTAAAAAAAATAAAAATAATAATAATGAAATATGCTTTCATGGAAATTTACATGGGCAGTCTTGTAAAAAATTTTGAGGAGAATTCTGAAAGCATTATTTTTTCAAAAATTGTTATTAAAATACAAAATAGGTGCTCCAGTCAACTGTAGCTACCAGTATTGTCAAAAGACAAAACATCCAAACACACACATACATTGAGATGACAAATGAGAGATACACTATGGGTGGAATTCATCTAAAATTAGCCCAGGAAGAAAGAAGCTGCTAATTATTGTCAACCTCACACGTCTTATCCCACGCAATGATGGTGAAACACCCGCCCAACGTAAAGGAATTCTAATACGTCTACCACCAGTCTTTCACAAATCTCAGCATACAGCAGTAAACAGTTAAAGTGTCTGTGGTTCGGTTCCACAGAATTCCCCTGCAAACCTTCATCGTTTATTAAAAACTCTCAGTTCTAGAAAACACAGCCCAGCAGCAGAGTGGGTATTATAAATCCCAAAGTCTCAAAAAATGTTGTAAATGTTGACATGAACATTGTTCTGTATTATCTTTTTTCATTTTGCAAAAGCGTGTGCTTGTAAACACTCGCCAGCCAGAGCGTCTTCTGTAAGATGTGAGAAACACGGACATAAGCCGATGTGGGATCTGCTCTTGTTATGATGAACTTGAACGAGTGTGAGAAAGGCCTGCAATTAAATTAGGGGAGGCAGGGCTGACTGAACACGGCTGGATTAGGGAGGCTTGACACGGACGGGTCTGAGCGAGACCCTGCTGGTCTCAAAGTGGAGCTCCTAATTGAAAGCCGGAATACCAAACAGCAGGCACTGATGGAGCAAACGAAACAAGATGGTACTGAGGGGAGTCCTGTGTGCTCACTCCTAATTGGGTCTCTGATGGGTCAACAGAATCATTATCACTCCAAAACATGCTGATTACCGACATCTTGTTTATCCGTGCGTCTTGGCGAAATCCCTGGCAAGGTAATAACATTAGCATAATTAGCACAGCACTTCTCCTATCCATTCAGAATGAAGTATGATGAGAGTGAGAATTATCCCAAAACAACTTATTTTTCCAAGAATTTGTAAAATATCAAACAGATATATAAATATATATATATATATTTTTTTTTTTTTATAGACCTAAGAGACACTCAGCAATCACATCAACAGCTCTCAAAAACTGCAAGGTTTCCTGCTGGAAAATCACTAGCTTCTGATGGCACTTCTGTTAATCTGTTATGACCTGGTTTTTAAAGTAGGATTTCAAAGTGAAATAGTTTTTTTTTTCAACACCGTTATTATTTGAAAGTAGATAATGGTTTCATGTATTGTGGCATGTTTACCTGAACAGTTTTTCCAGTTAGTCTGTATTATTTTTATGATCACTGACTATTTATTCTCTGCAATAACAAATGATGCTTTTTCAGAACACGGTCGACATGAAACAGCTTTGGATTAGTTAAAAAAAAAAACTTGTTTCAGTGATTCAGAGTCAACTCTTTCGTTTAAGAGACAACTTTATACACGGTGCACTTTCAGATTTGAAACTTTGCAGGATGTTTCCATTCACAGAGCTGTGTTACACACTGCATAAAAGGTCATTTAAAAAATCCGTAATAGGGTACGATATACATTATCTGGCATCCAGGCTTGAGCTACACAAACAAACCATGCTCTTCATAAATATGAAATAATGGATTCAGAATTTCTAAAACAAACCGAGGCCGAACTATGAATTACACAAGCTTCAGTCTGGATCCATCCATTACGAAGATCTGAGATGACCGAACACCTATGAGATGATGCCAACGCCCCCAGAAGACCTCAGATGATGCTAAACCTGGAACGGCATATAAAACTACCAAACTGTATGATTCTTATTGTACCTTTCTGCCATAGTCACAAATAATTATCCTGAATATAATGTAGAATATTCATATTTTCTGTAAAGCAACATTGCAGTAATTGGTATTGTGAAAAGCGCTATACAAATAAATTTGAACTGAATTGAATGAGACAAAGCTAGAAACACCTTGTGTGTGAATTGAAATACACCTATTTTATTTGTCAAGATTCAATAATGAACATCTCAGAACTATAGCGTTGGAAAAGAAAAAAGAAAATTGCTTTGTCAATCTTGCTTGGGCAGGTAACTGAAATAAGTTTAAGCAAAACCAATATCACTGTAAGATGAACGAAAATGGATATAAAGAGTGAATGAAAGGAAGAATGGAAATTGATAAACAAGCAAAAAATCAAATAATTCCCATGCATATATGATGCTTTTTATAATTATAGCCCCTCTTATTCAGGTGAAAGCCCATCCATGCAAAGCATTCAAGGTCTAAATATTCAGCCTACACTGTGCGTATCTGCCAACAACAGCGGGCATCATCAGGCCTGATGGTGTCATGGTGGCAGAGAGACTCTCTCCAGGGGGCCAAAGGGGCAGCTGCCAAGATTCCTTCCACCCCATTACTCCCACATAATTAGATCACCCCTAACAATCTCAACTGCTGCCACTGCACTGGTGCAGGAGCCATCTGTGACAACATCTTACCTGCACTCATGTCTGACTAAATTCCTCTACTTCACACACTTTGACACCTCCTGCAAGAGTGGTTCAGCAGGATCTGGTTTGAGGAAATCTGGAGAGTATTAGAACTCGACTTCACCTAAACACAAGGATGCAAAAATATTAATGATGTGACCAAACAGCTCCATTCATTGCAAACATCAGTTTGGACATTCTGCTAAATTTCTCTTTTTTTGATCTACAGAAGTTGTCATAGGTTGGTTGGATTGCTACCTGTCTCGTGGCATAAACGTATCTGTGTGCACTTTTTAGCGAGACACAAAATACATACCAACAAATACATATCACTGCAGTTTTTACAGAGTTTTGACTAAAGCCTGGAATACACTACGCAATTTTTGACCCGATTTCCCCTTGATTCTCCTGCCTGAACAAGTTGACGCTAGTTGGTCAGAGCCAGTCTGCAGATTGAAGCTGACAGATTCCACAGAAAATCAGGTAGTGTATTATGGTCACAGACTCAGATTTTTCAGCTTCAGACATTGATTCTATCCAGTCGGAGGATATCAAACATGTCCCTTTAGAACCCATTTGTTTTAATTTGTTGTGCGTCTCCTGGCAACAAGGCACACATTTCTGCGTCGCTTTGTTGTGATCGGAACAACTTTTAAAGTCTGGTAGTATGTGATCCTTGCTTGTGTAGTGTATGATGCTCGGTTTATGATGTTCAGTTCCTTTGTCACTATTTACAGAGTCTGTAAGTGTATGATTGTTAGTGTTTTAGAAATCTGTTCAGATTTTAAAAGTCGTGTAGTGTATTCCAGCCCTAAGCTTAATTTTTTTACAATTACTTAACTATTTAAAAACTGAGGCTTTTGAACATTATCATCACACAGATCCAGCTTCATATCTATGGGTTATCATGTTTATTCGGTAGCTCACGGAGAAAAGAGATGCACTCGAGAGGTGAGGATCGAGCTCTGGTTCGAATTCCGTGTAACTATGGATCAACAAAGCAGCTCAAATCTGTGTCAAAGGAAGTTGGAATGACACAGTTGCAGTGTGTTTTTATATCAGTTTTGCATCTGTTTAGGGTTGGATATGGTGTAGGGCATATTTCCAACAAAACTTTTAGCGACAGTCCAAGGATATTACAATTCTGAATCATAATTATATCAACGTAATAAAAATGTGTCAGGGTTCACATATAACTTGTGGTTTAGCGCCACTCACTGGACATTTCTCTTTTAAAGGCACGTAAAAAAGGCATTGCACGAAAAGTAAACAGAGGTACGTATTTTTGGTTGACTGGCGTTCCCATCATTTTGATAGCCTTTTGGTTTCTAAATCCTTGTTTGTGAAACACCAATAAATGGCACTACAACTCAAAGGCCAGTAGGTAGGGATTTTAAAAAACAGAGGCTATTTGGATTGCTGCCTATGTTATGAGTCATTTGAACGTGTTTGTGAATGCATGTTTTAATCAAATATGAGTATCTCAATAGCCAAACTTTAATGAAACCCACTGTAAACACTGGCACTGCAGGAGTATTCATTGTTGGGCTTGCGGTGCGAAAGGATGCTAATAAGGAAAGAGATCAAAGCGAGGATGTTATGCGAGTTCCCACAAGACTTCATGGCCCATATTACTCCTGAGCTCCAGGCTTCTACCTGCTTCTCTTCTTCTCTTTAAAATCACCCAGCAGACTACACAGCCTCTATTCTTTATTCTATTTGTGACCAAAGCATATAGCGACCAAAATCAGGAAGGAAAGAGCTGTCCTGACAAATCTGTGCTATTGTGATATCACTGCTAAATATAACTTGACTGGTTTTCGAATCTCATTTTGTTTTAGTGTAATGATATTTAAATAGCCAAAGCTTGTCTGCTGCTATTTTTAAACGAATAGGTCTTTTAAAAAAATCAATGTGCTGTCATTATTTTCTTACACCACTATTCTATTAATACCAAAGGATGGATAAGAAAAATAAATAAATCAAGCAGCAGTTTTCCATACCCCAAGAGAAAAAGTGGGGGAAAAGAATAAAGACACACTTTATATGTCATGTCATACGATTTGATTTCCATGCTCAAGTCCAAGTACTTTGAAGTAGGCATACACTTGAACAGACAGTCACACTCCATCCATGAAACACAGATGGGTCAGGATTCATATCAAAGGTATGATTCCCATAGAATGCAAAAAAAAAGTATGCCTTCAATACTATGATTGTTGTTTTAAAAGTGACTGCAAAAAGCAGATAGGAGGAAGCATACTGGTCTTTTACGTAATTGTAAGTAAGTAAATGTTTATTTTTTTCATTTTTACAGCTGTGTGAATGTTCTTGGGGTCTTGTCTTTTGGCATGAGGTTTGTAAATAATTTTTGAATGAACTATTCACCTTTACTAATCTAAAAAAAAAAAAAACAGCAACATATAACAATTTTTATGTTGTTGTTTTGTATTTTTGTAGAATCATACGCTCTCTTCCAAAAACAACATCAGAGGCTTGTTTCCTTCTTTGACAACTGTGATTTAAAATTTGTGACCTTTTTCCCTTTAAGAAACAACTGACAAACTATCTTATTTACTAGACAACAGCTTGCACTTGAGTTAAATGGTCAGCACTTTTCTTCAGTCAGCGAAACACATGCAAAAATAAATTCACATCAAATATGGAGCGCGGATAAAAGTCAACTCCTATAATTGGAAACATGAGGGCAAATTGTTCTAACAAGTACAAGGCGATAATAGCGATAATGAACCACTCTTAACTTTCCTCATTTGTGAGCAGTATAACTGATCGTACTTGAAGCAGTTTTCCTTTGGATTAAGTGTTATTTTAGCACTGTTTCTATTTTCATCTAAATGAAAGCTCCTTAAAAAAAGTTCTCTATAGACAGCACCTTCCGAAAGTATCTGAACAGAATCATCTGAGAAGTATCCAGAGGGAAGAAGATGATGGGGTTTATTAATAGGACTTGGGCTGTGCTGTAGGACTGTCAGAGGGACTGAGCTGATCATCAACATATCATCTTTCTAAACCTCCCTGTGGAATGGAGCAGGCAGCTACAGAACTCCCCAAGTAAAGTTTTACTGCCGGAAATGGACGATATTGGCAATGTTTTCGACAGAATTGCGTTTCTATGTCCATTTGTGAAAAGAATTACCTTGAGAACTGAGCATGCAATGAAAATGAGACTTGGGCCTTTCTTATGAACAAAGCTCTTTTTCCATGCACGTAAACATCCCAAAGCGTAAGAATTGTCCAAAGATGAAATGCAAAATGCGGAAACCTGAAGGGCCCGCAGCTGCTGCTACTCCATAAACATCACAAATGAAAGGACCTTGGGACAACCCTCAAGTCTCAGAGTTTATCGAAAAGTTTCACTGAAGGGATTGCTTTCCTAGATCTGCCATAGCTGGTTTAACTTCATCTATTTAAGTTCATTTTGCAGGTGCAGCCAATAGCAAACAAACATTTGCTTGAGGATAGAATGATTTTGTTTCAGTGAAACCTCGGGCTGTGTTTCTTTTGGTCCCTCAGCACCAGTGTACTGTTTATTTTGCATGTAAAACAGGCTATAAAACAGATTCGGTAATAAGATATGGCCTAGCATTAGGGAATATAGCCTTATTAGCAGTCAAGAGAAACAGTGCATGTCATTGCTGACAACTTGATTGAGCTTGAGAACAGACACTGTCTGGACACATGGAACGTCATTATGTTTACAGCAGGAGAGCATTCCATTGTATGACATTTAGTGGACAGTTCTTATCCAAAGCAGTTTACCACACAGGAAGTCACCCCGCAGCAAACTGACATGTCGTGGTGCATCTCACTAATTGTCCTATTTGTGGATAACACCATCAATTCCAACTGATTTTTAGTAGGCGTCTGAGGCAGCATAATGTTCTAATGATGTATATAATGTACAACAAAATAGACACAGATTTTGTAAAACAGAACCAAATATCTAAACACCAATATAGCTACCAATGTTATGTCTAACAAACGTCCACAAACCTCAGGTTGCAGCACTTCTGGTTCATGTCTTTTGTATGCTTTGTTAAGTTATAGATACAGTGTGTTTACAGTGCCTTCAAAGGAGCTACAACAAAAGCAACAATGTCCATCTACATTTTTTCTTCTTCTTTTGACTAACATACAGATGTTAAAAGTGAGTAAAGCAGCAACAATAAAAAGAACTAGTTAGCTAATTACTTTAAAAGATATCGCTGTCAGCTCATACTGCTGTGGCGTTGCGCTCACGCGACGTTTGTCATGAAGCCTATGTTGGGTGCAACTTTCAGATGCCATTTTTTCCCTCCTTTCAACTCAAATGTCACGCAAACACATGCACAGGATAGTGGGATACAGGATACATCTATGCTGCCTTCAAAAACTGATCAAATGAAGGTGTCTTAGCAGACAGCAGGTGACACAGTCTCCGGTTTCGGACATGCCTCGTTTTCCTTCTGTCTCTGTGTGTGTTGATTGTGGAATTGAAAATAGTAGAATAAAAATTAACCAAAATTCACAGAAATGTTGTCATTTTTAATTACAAAAGCCTGGCTTGGTAAAAATGTTAGCTTGACAAAGCTCTGTTTGAAAGTTCTGATGGCTTTTAAAGGTTTCTAAACCATATGCGTAGATAGACAGATAGATAGATATAGCACATATTGCTGGACTTTAGAATGTAAAACTTGATGCTAATATTCAGTGGTTTGACTTTCTCCAAGAACAACAGTCCTTGCCTGCTTAATTAAAATTTATCACAGTTATTATTAGTGTGCAAAAGAGGGACAGCACAGGGCAATTTTGCTTCCTGACTTGGAAGCCTAGAAAGACCCAGCCATGAGACTTGCAGATCCGATCTGCTTCGCTCCCTGCACACTAATGAACATTTTAATCAGTGCATGCTTATTAAAATGTATTTCACCTCCAATCTCTCAAGTTTCACGTAGACATATACTATCAGCAAGTAGGTAAACAGTGACGTTTTTTTAGTTTTGCCAAGGTGTACAGACAGACTAGCCAATCAGAGCAAAGCCTCACACACAGGCTTGACATGCTGTGCATCTTAAAAAGGATGGGAAAAGGTTAGAACATGACAATTGAGATCCAAAGAAAGACCAGCTCATTTGTGCCTAAAAATAAGATGTGATATTACAAATCATCACCCGTGCATTGTTCAGCCTAAACCTCCTGACTATTAGACCTGCATGTGCTGTGGTGTGAGGGCAAAATTGTTCGCTATTTGCACTGCAGAATAAATCACACTGCTTTTATTAGCAGCTCTGCCACACTGGTTTCAAATAGGCACAGTTTTATGAAGGTTATTACTGGGAGATCATGTGAGGCTTCACAGCATAAAGAAAGCACTGCTTGGAACACATTTAAACCAGAAAACAGGTCCATCGGTTCACTGGCCATGTAATTTATCCAAAGTGAAAACAATTAGAGGGGATGTTCTTCTAAGGCTAACTGACTATAATGCAAAATGACCACCATTTTTGTTGGCTATGCAGAGACGTAATGTTTAAAGGCATCAAGAAAGCTGAAATAGTCAGGGGTGTGTGATAATTGTAGGTGAGGTCATTTGTTCAGTAGTTAGTAGAGCCGAATAACTGTGATAATGGGTTTTCTCATTCCATTATTGAGGTTTTTCAGGCTCACAAGGCTGTTAAAGGTCTGAAAATAATGTGGCAACAGCTTACCATCCTTACCCGTCATCGACAGACTGTGTTACACTCCCAAAGGGACACTAGACTCGCAGAGAAACTCTTATTCATGTAAATAGCACTGACTGAAGTAATTACTTTGTCCCCTTGTGAAGGTCTAAGAGGTGGCAACAGGTCAGAACAGATACAAATGGTTATTTATAAACACAGTTCTCAGAGATAATGAAGGGAACAATTTGAATGTATCATCGGGTAGGTGTGTATCTATATATATATATATATATATATATATTTTTATTTTTTTCATTTTAAAGGATTCTTTGATGAATAGATTGTTTTAAAGAACTGCCTTTATTTGCAACATTATAAATGACTTTATTGCTACTATTGATAAGTTTATACAGTGTTCCGATCCCCTTCCCTTTTTTCAAATTTGTTGTTGCAGCCTGATGTTATGTTTACATTATGTTTTGTTAAGAAATAGTTCACCAAAAATTTTTTTTTTAATTTCTCACCTCCAAGTCATCCATATGACTTTCTTCTTTCAGACGAACACAGAGTAATTTACCCTGGCTATTCCAAGCTTGGTCTTTGTCAGGTGACGTCACACTCAAGACAATCGAAGTGCATTTTGGGTATCGTAACCATTTGTAATGTATCGAAGCCAGATGTTAGCAATAATCTTTGGTGTTGGTAGGAGAATGGTCTTATTCATTTATTTCAAAATATACATTCTTATTGTGTTAAAGTCTGCAATAGGAAATTACATGATAGGTAAAAACAAAAACTCACCACTAAGAAACATATTTTAGGTCTTAATACAATACATCTGAACAGGCTAACCAAGATCTTTATAATTACTAGAGTTGAGAATCCCTGCCATACAGGTTTTTATTGCCTTATGCTGCTTTTCATGTCATACATGTCAAGTTGGATCTGCTTCAAATCCTCATCATCTTGTTAATTTATTTAGATTTCTTTATAGTACTTACACTGCGTCCACATAAAACAGTGCGTTGATGATTCATCATGCTTGTCACATCTTCTGTTATGCATTTTGAAACTGATTTTTAACACACTGTTGCATTAATAATAAAGTATTTATGCCATTTTCATGAATGTGTTTTTCATTGTCAAACAAAGTCCAGAAAGAAACAGGTTAAGATTTAATGATAGAGACTCACGTGACGTAATTACTTACAATTGTGCAAATTACGTTCAAATCAAAGGTAGACAAAAACAACATTTAAATGCATAAGTAAATAATATGCATTTTTGTACTGTAAACAAGATATATCCAAGGAGGTTGGAGGCAGCGACCACGGCGGTACTCAACTTTTTGCGTCAGGTAGTATGGATCAGTGGTAATTGACAAATGACAAATAATATAAATTATGGTTCCTAAAACAATTGCTGAGATTATCTTGGTACCATGCTTATTTTTCTCCAGGACGATGATTTTATAAGTCTTAAAGGGATAGATCACCCGAAAATGAAAATGTGATGTTTATTTTCTTACCCCCAGGGCATCCAAGATGTGGGTGACTTTGTTTCCTCAGCAGAACACAAACGAAGATTTTTAACTTTAACCGTGGCAGTCTGGTAGTGATCTGTTGTGAATAGCGTTTGCGTATCCTATGCCAAAGCGCGAGCCCGAGACGGTTTGGACATGGTTGTCTATCAGAGGTAAAAAATGATATAAATACTGTTCATTTTCTCACAACA
>JAUMHQ010000048.1:7289597-7303220 GCA_032361165.1 Enteromius paludinosus
ATACCTTCAAAATGGCACCTCGGTGACGTCACACATAATAAACACATGTGTTTTTTAGTGTTAATTGCACATATCCGTTGTAAAACTAACATATACGGTTAACACTCGTCTTCTGAAGCCAATGGATGAGTTTTTGTAACAAAAATATTTAGAATTTTAAATTATAACTCAAAAAACTGACTTTCGGCAATGACCGTAGGCGCGTTCGCGACATTTCTTGACTGACTTCTCAGTCGAGGTATGATGTAAGCTGCATTCGTAGCATAGGCTCAGAGACAATAGACAAATGTGGATATAGGAATACTAAACAACAGCAACGAATACAAGCTGAAAAAGTCAGAGGATTTCACCAAGGCCGTTTCTCAAACAGAAGACTGCATCCTCCAGAGGTCAGTTGTTTTATCAGGCTGAAAAATGCATCTAAATGCACCGTGTGAACATAATTCCCAGTAATTTAATTCTACCTCTGTATGTACACCATATGAATATTTACTGTTCACATAGTACTTTAAATCAGTGTCTGAGATGTGTTTAGTTTGTGTCCTCTAAAAGTTATGGACTCTTTTAAACAGTCTTCCATCTTCCTCTGCACTTTTTCATCAGGCAGCTAGAAAATTCTTAAACCTTGTGTAATCCTGTTACAGCATTGTACATTATCTAAAGTATCAATTCAATGTCTGTGAAGCGAATTTTGCTCTTGCTCAAAGCTGGCGTCCTTGTATTTCAATATTTACACAACACTTTCTCAATTCTGTCTCGAAAGGCAACGAAACTAAGCTTCCAGAGGGGTGAGTCGGATACGTGGATTCCCTGACGGCAGCTCATATACGTCAGCATCACACGAAACTCCCCTCATATTCAATCTGATTTCATGCCCTTTAGGCCTGTTCACCGCCTCGCCTCCGCAGAGCAGAAGGCCTACAATGTACAGCACTAGTTAGCTCAGCTGGTTGACGTTAGAGGCTGTTTTGAAGCGTGCCAGCAGTGCTGAGCGGCACCTTCTCTGAGCAGGCATAGAGTGTGTTTGAGCAGCTGGCACTGTCATTTATCCTGACACCTCTTGTGCTCATGGTGAGCCGCAGCCAAATGACAAAGCTCCAAACCTTTGTGTATCATTGACTGTAGGAGACTGAGCCAATTAGAGCTGTTTGTCAGGGGAGAAGCAATCATTAAAAGCCACAGTGTGGCAGATTACTACTGACTGCTTTCCATACTTGAGCTGTTCCTTTGCACATTCTTCATGAATATGTAAGCACTTTCTGTTTTTGAGAAGAAACCTTTTTTTTTTTTTTTGACTTTCGGGAACCTTACTTTGTCCTGAGCAGATGCACATTTATGGAGAAAGAACATTACAACCGCCAGTGGAAAACAGACCTGAGGCAAGGTGAACTTCCTCAATCATCAGCTGCCCTGCTTTCAACATTGGTAATAGTCATTGATCATTTCACTTTAAAAAGAAATGTGTTGTGTTAAAATGGCTTTTTCAGTGGCATTCTAGATTGACACATTTCATGATAATATATAATACAGCTGAAAATATGTGGACCATCTTGTGAGCTAAAGACTGTACTTCCCTCTACTGGTGATTTTATGATAACGTGTCTTAAAATACACCACTGCTTCCACCTTATTTATGCCGCTACTCAGAAAGTGTTTTGTTGTGGACTTAATGTCACAATAGTAACGTTAAGTAGTAACATATGGTTATTTGGATATAAAATAGTTGGTCACATGTGTTGCTTCTGTGAATTTTTCTCAGAGTGAGTTTTTGTTTTGAAAGTCAATTTCTGAATATTCAGAATATTGACTGAAGAAACTCTGTTGAGCATTTCCATGTTCCATATTATTGCCCTGGGGGAAAAAAAAGAACATTGAACAATGATTTATCTTTTGTAAGCCTTTGTAACAGTTAGTCCTGGTCTCGGCTTGATTATGTTTAGTTGAGCATGTCTGTAGGTCAACAAGTTCTACTAGTGGTCATTAACCCTGTGGCAGAAAAGAACCTCTACATTTAAAAATTACTGTATGTGAATGAGAAGTCTGTATTGATTTCTTTATGAAAGTAGAGGACTGCAGTGTTTGCCAGAGCAGGGTCCTATCTCTGTTTGCCCTACAGTAGTTGCCACTTCCTAACATTCTTTGAATGCCACTGCATTATTGACACAGGTGTTCTTAAAATAAATATGTTTTAATCATCAGTGTTATTAATATCCTTCTTTTTTTAGCCTGAAGTAAAAAAAAAGAAGACCATAAGACTTTGTCACTCAGGCCTTGTTCTTTAGCTTGTTTAACTCTCAATAACCCTTTAGAGTTGGATGTCTTCCAACAGATAACCACAACTGGAGTAAGTACCATCTGTTAAATGTCACTGATGGCTCGGCAGATTTACATGAACTTTGGAACACTATTCAGAGAAAGAATTTTCGTCTAAAATGTGTGGGAGTATTAGATAGAAAATTCCATGAAAATGCATTGACAGTCAGTAACAAAATTAAAGTTCTAGTTTTAAACAAAATATTTCTAATTATCAAAATATGTTTAATTAGTACAATAAAATGTTCACTAAGATCTATTCTACAAATAAATACTTTTTTAAACATATTCAATAAACCTTACAAACCTAACCTAACAAAATAGCAATTAAAACAAGTGTTTGCTATAACTAATTCGAAGCTCAAATGTTAAAACTGCAAACAGCATCAAACTGAAAATGAAAACAGCAGAAATGAAGAGGTTAATTCTGCACAGAACACTGTGTGTCTTTTCCTAGGTGATATATAGGGGCAGAGGTGGTTCAGATCTGTCAGACACATGCCACTCTTCTGAATGCCTGCTGGACTGCTGCCACAATAAAACGGTAGAGTCAAACCACAAATTTCTCATTTTAAAACAATAAATTCTAAAATCTGTATCTGTTTTTGTTCAGAGAATCTGAATCCGAATCCGAATTTATAATTATGACATGAAAATCTAATTCACCAATTTCACAGCTGTTAAGAAAAGTATAATAGTAGCTGCTTTGCTAGTGTTTAATGTTGACATTTCAATCATTGTCTCTTAGTTGGAATGAACCACTTTATACTAATATTGTTGTACACACTGGGGACATCAGCAGTGCTGGCAGACCCCAACAAAGATGAATCCAGTCCTTCAGAGCAACCAAGACTCTCAGTAGATCCAAAGCCCTCAGAGGAACCCAACGGCCAAAAACGGGAGCCTTGTTCAAAGGTTTGCTCCTGTATCCAAGATGACTACACCTTAGAGCTCAACGTCTACTGCAGCACACGCAACTTCACCCAGGTACCCCCAGATATCCCTCTATCTACACGCTCCCTGTGGCTGGATGGAAACCTGTTTACTAACTTACCAGCGGCTGCTTTCGAAAAGCTATCCAATCTGGAGTTCCTGAACATACAGAGCAGCTTGCTGGTATCCCTCGATGGCCATGTCTTTAGAGGTCTGAAATCCCTTGCTCACCTGCACCTTGAGAGGAACAACATCCGTTCATTACCTGGCATAGTTTTTCAGGGCGCACCCAACCTTGCGTCTCTCAGTCTCAACAATAACCAGATGTCTCGAATAGATGACAAGTTGTTTGCAGGACTCGGCCACATGTGGCTGTTGAACCTCGGATGGAATTCACTGTCTGTCCTGCCTGAGACGGGCTTCCAGGACCTGCACGGATTACGAGAACTGGTTCTCGCTGGAAATCGCCTGGTGTATCTCCAACCACAGCTATTTCAAGGTCTGTCTGAGCTCAAAGAATTGGACCTGACCGGAAACTATCTGAAAGTCATCAAGGCAAATGTGTTCCTGAAACTACCAAAGCTGCAGAAGCTTTATCTGGCCCAAAACCAGATAGTGACCGTGGCACCTAGGGCATTTGTAGGCATGAAATCTTTGAGATGGTTGGACCTCAGCAGAAATCGCCTGTCTACACTTCACGATGAAACTTTCCTCGGTCTGCACAGCCTACATGTGCTTCGCCTGTCAAATAACTCAATCAGTAGCCTAAGATCTGGGACTTTTCGTGAGCTGCAGTATCTTGAAGAACTCTGCCTTTGCCACAACCAGATTCGAGCCTTGGGAGTGAAAGTTTTCGAAGGGCTGGGTCAACTAGAGGTGTTGATCTTGGAGCACAACCGGCTACAAGAGGCACGCATGGGCACATTCATGGGCCTGAATCACCTTGCTGTGATAAAACTTACTGGCAGCTGTTTCAGCAGCCTACCGGATCAAGTCTTCAAGGGTCTGTCAAAGCTTCACAGTATTCACCTTGATAGAAGCTGTCTGACAAAAGTCTCAGCCCAAAGTTTCAGCGGTCTAACAAGTCTCCGTCGACTCTTCCTACAACACAACAACATCTCTGTGGTTGAGCGTCAGAGTTTTGTAGAACTGCAAGGGCTCCAACAGCTTGATCTGAGGTTTAACCGGTTAACATGCATCAGCTCCCACACATTTTATGGCCTGAAAAACCTTGATTACCTGCTGCTGTCAGGCAACTTACTTCGCAATCTTCCTGCTGAGGCTTTACTGCCCCTGCAACACCTGTCTTGGCTGGATCTTTCTGGAAACAGGATGGAGTTTATACTTAATGCGACCATATACATGCTGCCCCGCTTGCGTTACTTAAACCTAAAAGACAATGCACTGGTCAACCTCCCAGCTTCTGTACCTGATATCTTGGATCAGATCTGGCTCTCAGGTAACAACTGGAAATGTGACTGTAGTGCTAAACCCTTTCGAGATTTCATTCTGCAGAAGCCACAGGTGGTTCCACTGCAGGTTGAAATGCTTGGGGAAGGTGAGGAGCCCCATACACTTGTCACAATATACAATAACATCACATGTGCCAGCCCACTCAGCGTTTCTGGACTTGATCTGCGGAACATCGGTAGTGAGCATTTTCGGGACTGTTAAATATGAAAATATTAATTCTGCTACAGTACAGAATATTTTTTTCTATTCTGCCATTGTAATTCAAATCCATATGTCACAGCTTGAATTTGTGACTTTTATTTATATCAAGAAACATCTTCTTTTGTAAAAAAAAAAATCTTAAAAAGATGCATGATAGGCTCAGATGTCAATCCAACCCATGTAAAAAAATATATGTTATTTGATGATCAATTGTGCTGATATATTCAGGTAAATATATATTTGGGAAATAAATTTAAAAAAAGGATACAAAAATGTTAGGTGGTAAAAAAAAGTGATATTTAAATATATTTTGAAAAAAAAAAAACCTATCACATGAAGAATGTATGTAGAAGATTTTTTTTCTTTTATTTTCTTTTTAAATATAAGAAAAGTAACAACAACAACAAAAAAAGATGATGATGATAATAATAATACAACAACTGACTTTAAAAAGTATTATGCCTTGATTTTTTATTTTTTGTATGTCCAGCTTCCTTCAAAATCAAATAAAATTTGTTTGTTTAGGGTCACTAAATAAACATGAAGAAGGACATTGTGCAAATGCTCAGTCTGATAAACCAAATCCAAATATGGATATATGTACATAATATTGATCCTTGCTTCAAGTCCAAAGACCTGCTGAGCAACATCTTCAGGTTAGAATCAGTAGTCAGTGCTTTATTTCTAGACCATATGTTTCCAGTTGAAATCTTTTAGAATGTTGCAGTTCTGAAGAATTCAGTGAACATTCCCCTCATGTGTCCTTCCACCACATTAGGTGCTTTTTTATTTTTTTTTTATATTTACTGTAGGCATGCTATGTAGGCTACACCACAAGTAAAATAAAATAAAAAAATCACAAATCTTGCACATATCAAAAATTATTATTCTCACATATCAAATCTGATATTTCCCTCTTCGGAGAAGATGTTGTTTTCTTCAATTTCATTACAAGTTAATCCAAAAAAGGGCAGTAGCATATAAAAATCGGTCACAACAATCGTGAGGAACAGTTGTGTGTGTGTGTGTGTGTCCGTCTCTCTCTCTCTGTGTGTGTGTATACCGTTATATTTATTTCACTAAATCATATGCAGTATTTTTTCATATATAGGCCTAAATATAAAAGAAAAACAACATTTGTTTGTTATAAATAGTAATAAAATTAATAATAAATCAACAGCAAGGACTCGATTAGCAAGTTTCGCGCCAAAACATCTACGTGATAGAAACGATACAAACAAGCACGGTGTCAACAAAGCTATGTCTGCAGCGCGTGCGGTCGCCATGACAACTACAGTTTTGCTCGTTGGCGTCTGAACGTCAGACCGCGTTTAGAGTCAACATGCAGCTGCTGTTTACTACAGTATTTTGAGAGGAAAAAATCGCACCTGCCAAATACATTCAGAAATGCAGAAGAATTTGCATCTAGACGACATCATTTCCGAGATACCATCCCTTGACTCTGACTTGTCATCAGTAAGTTCAAACTACACTTGATACTCAATCACAGAAGTCTTTTTAACGTTATATTAGCAGTGTTTATATTTGTAACGATTTTTTTAAGCAAATAGGTGAGGTCCAGGTCAGTCGTGATCTTAAATCTCACTTGCTTTGCAATACTGGTGGACTAACTGAAATTGAAACTCAGCTGAAGCTCGTTTCACTCCACAGTCAGACAATGAAGGAGAGATATCTGGCCTTCAGCAACCACCAGTGATTCACTTACCAAAAGGAAGCAGCATGAACCTGGAGTGTCCAAAAGTTGAGGTGTGTGTGTGTGAGAGAGAGAATTGCCATCTCAGATCAGTGTCTTTGCATGCAATACTCAAATCTGTATTACAGCCATTCACTTTCTGGACTGATAATGACCAGAAGGGTGACTTTAATCATCAGCTTCCTTCGGGTCACAAAGCAGAAGAATTACTGAATGAAAAAGTGCTGAGTAAAACAGAATGCAGTGTACCTTTGCTACTAAAAGCCAACAAGACTGACTGGATAGAGACCCAGTTCTGTCCTGTTTTATCACACACAGTAGGTTAGGTTGTATTTAATCTAATTTTTCACACTAGAGCTATTTAAGTAAAGCCATGTAATGAGTTGTCTCAACAGCCTCTTGATGCCTGGGATCTTGACCAAGTCCTTCATACTCTACAGCAACAAAAACCTCTTGTCAAGCCAATTCAGTGTGATCCATACGAAGGTTGGATTGTGGACACCGTTTACTCATTCAGGCTGCATATATTTCAGATGAACATAGGAGAGAAACTTGTTTTGTTTTTTTACAGGCGATGACAGTGAAATGCATGAAAATGATTTAATGAAGCAGCTGGTTGCTCTTTGTGAGAAGAAATTGGATGAAATGGAAATAAAGACGAAAACCCATAATATACAAGACTCAACCCTCAGGTAAAGTCATGTTATACTAAATTACTGTTTTGACAAATTACATTCAGATAACATTGAAATGTTTTTAGGTTCAGTATTTCTTCTTTTTCTTTCTTTTTTTATTTCAAAAGATTTTTATTTTAAATCAATACTGTTTTCTTTTGCACATTCATCTAAGAATCCTAAAAAAATCACTTATTCCACAAAAGTATTAAGCAGTGTTTCATGAGCAGCAAATCAGTATATCAGAATGATTTCTGAAGGATCATGAGACTGGAGTAATGATACTGATAATTCAGCTTTGCGTCACAGGAATAAATTGCATTTAAAGTCATAATCAAATATAACAGTTAGTTCAATTGTAATGCTATTTTCCAATGTTACTGTTTTTGCTGTGTTTGTTATTAAATAAATGCAGCCCTCTGGAGCATTCTTTTAAAAAGATAAAAAAAATCCCGTAACCCAAACTTTTGAACAGTATTTTATATTCTCCTGCTTACTCCTGTACTGCAGGTTAAATGTGTTTGTGATTTCTCCCAGGTGTATTGGGAGACAGACCGATGAGACCGGCTTTAAAGGGACCTCTGCACAATTACAGCACAAGCGAGATTCTCCTACCATATATATTGATTTGCGGAACAATGCATTTCAAACAAAACCATCAGCCATTATCCAGAGTAACAATGTTATAAATCCTGCAAACCTGGACAAGAACATTAGCTCCACTAACAAGACTTCTAACGCAGATGCAAGAGCAAATGGACAGAAAAAGTAAGATATCACATAAATCTTTAAATATATGCTGAGAATAATAATTAATACATTACACTCAATAGGCTACTCTAGAAAAAAATATATATATTACAAATAATTAATGGCTTACTCTGCTTTAAATAATCACAATTTATTACCTATAATTTGTATCTATATACATTATCATTTTGTAATGTAGATCAGTGGTTACAATGTATGCATTTTTAATTTGCAGAGAATTTTCTGGGAAGAGTTTATTACTCCAAAACATAAGACGGTCAAAAAAAAGTATGTTAGAGATGAGCTGGAGAAATCCACAAGATTTTGCTGGGGATAAGCAGAAAAAATCTTCAGGGAAATGTACAAAGAAAAACCTCTATGATTCTGAAACTAGCTGCAGTGAACCTGGTATTCAGCAGGTTGATGTCTGCTGTTCTGCTGTGAAATATGACCAGCATAAACAGAGTATCTACATTCCAGCCGCTCAACACAAGCTAAGGTAACAAATTATACATTTTCCTCACTCAAAGAAAACATGCATAAGGTAATGTAATAATTGTATGCATACAGAGAGCGACAAAGTCGTAAAATCAGATGGCAGAAGCATCTGAAGTTCTTGCAAGCATTCAGGCCTCAAAATTCTGCTAATAACATGGAGGAAGCGGCTGAGAGGACTGATATTCTTTATGAGCCTGTGAGTTATTGGCTGTTTATCTATAAAGTAAGATTAATAAATTGGACATTGTTCTCATATTTAGAGGAACACTGATGTACTCACTTCCATTAGGAAGCATCCTACCAACCTTCGGTGAACACTCTACCTCCAGATCTACAGATGAAGGACTGTTTGCTGCTGACTGTGCCTTTATCTAGTCCTGGGGTGGTGGCTGGAAGAACGCAGAGAAAAGCACAGACAGTGGATTCGGTCTTGATCAAATCACATTTGTACAATGTACTTATAGCGTGGCTCATGTCTTTGGTGGGTCTGTTAGTTTGCAAAGAAATGCAGTAATCTTTTGCAGTGGAAAATATTTGACATTTATGCTATATTTCATCTTTCCTTTACCTGCTCTGTGATAGACTGATCCCAAAACCTGTGGGAGAAATGGGAACAAGCTTGATGCTCCTTTCTGGGTGGCTGGGCTGCAGCAGTTTTATAAGGAAGATGGCTTGGCCTTGTATATATGTGCCATGCCTCTTGAGGATGGTCATGCTGGCTGTAGAAATTCCAGGGTGGGTTCTACACATATTCATAGGCATTTATTACATATTTAGCTAATTTAATAATTAGCTAGACTATTTGAGGACATCCCTAAATAATAAGCATAAAACTACTAGTGAAAGTGGCTTTTGCAGATTTCACACTAAAATGCACAGAATATTGAAACATTTAAATAAAATAGTCTTAATAGACTAGTATTCAAGTATATATTTTTGCTCAGATGAGGAAGGTGGATAGCGACGGGAGCATGTTTTACAGACGAGTTTGCAAGTTCTTTGCACAGACACCTTTGAAGACCATTGCATTCTGGGTACCCTGGCTTAATCATTTGCTGGAGGACCAGGCTTATCCTACCCAAGTCCACTTGTCCTCATCCTGCCTGGACTCCTTTATCTCTGTCAACCCAAATCAAGAGGTTTTATGACTTGTGTATCCTTTATGTTTACTGTGATTGAGACGTTTTGATCCAAATCTTTAAAGCACTTTGTTTCAGGCTGTTGAAAAGGTCTTTAGTATGATCCCAGGATTTTACTGGCAAACTCTAGAAACCGAAGACCAAAAATGTCAAGGCGCAGAAGCCACAATTTCTCAAGAGTGTCATACTGAGGTAAAAAGAGGCTGTCATCAATGGAATTATATCTTTCAGTGAACAGTTTCTTATTTTTTACGGGTTTTTTTTCAGACGGGGCTTGTTCTGATAGGCAGGGCACTGTTCCTTAACCCACTGGCAATGCATCACACGCTTGAGCTTATGTGTAGATCAAGTCTAGATGTATGTGGTATCCGCTTCCTCTATCCACCCCAAGAGCTGCTGACAAACTTTGCAGGTACAAATCATCTCCCACTATAATTACACATGTATACAAATTGCACGAGTTCATAGATCCTGTCTTCTAGTCAGCAAGTCAGTTGTGCATGAAGGGGAGTGTTCTCATCAGCCAGTGCTTATCATGGCTTTCCGTGGTCCTCACGCTAACTCGGTGTGGCAGGAGATCACAGGGCCATCAGACCCCCAGCTGGCAAGGCGGACAGATCCAGCATCCATCAACGCCCTGTATCGTCACAGTCAAGACCAGCCCCTGCTCTACTCACCCCATCTTGCCAGTCTTGTGCATCTGGGGCTCTGCTTGTGGTTTGGAGGCAGAATAGCAAAAAACAACCTGTCAACGTTAGTATTCAAATGTATTGTAATACTTCCTACATTGTGTCATTGTTTACCCAGCCTCGGTATGTTTTTTTAATTTTGGTGAACTATTCTTTTGAGCTACCTGCTGAATCTGTTAACAGTATCCAGAACTCTGGTGAGAGAGGAGTCAGTTGTTCCCATCTTCTGATGTCTTCTCCAGCAAGTTTGTGTGCCACATTGAAAGGTGACGACTAGAGAATAAACGTTATGTTATAAAAGTCTCTAACATCTTATCAATCAAACTTTCTACCCCTTTGCCCCCACACAGCGGATTTATTTCTCCTTGTGTCTCCTGTGGTTGGACCACACTGTTACAGTTATATACTATCTGCATGTGCAAAAACAGGCTTCAGTCTATTGGGACTTCAAAGAGTGCAGATCTCCAGGAAACAAGCTCAATCTCTGGGATTTACCGCAAAGCAGGTGAATAAACCCAACAGTGAGCCCTTACATGAACAGACATATATTGAAACTGAGAGTGGGACACTGACTTGACATTGATGCCGATTGGATTTGTCTGGAAACACTGTCTGTCTCCGTTAGGTAGCAGTGTTCTGTCATGCTCCTACAGTGTTTCTGGCTGGAGAACAGGTTGAGCTGTCCTCTCATTGCCTGGTGCTGCTTATGAGGAGAGAAAGTGCAGTTAAACACTGCTACAGACTGCCGATAGGTAGAGCATCTGGATAGCATACACTGTGCCAGCCCCTTATTGTTGAATTGAATTGTAGTGAAGCTGTACTAAGGTGCTCCAAGCATTAAGTGTCCTGTGTCTTTGCTTGATGAAGGTCTGATGAATGAGCTTGCTGCACAAGGCCTTATTGGATCGATCCGTTCTAGATTCACAGATGCTTTGAGCCCTCATGTCTGCTTTCACATTGTACCCTACTCTAAAAAATACCACAATGTTCTGGGTAAATACATTACTTTTTATTTTCAGGATTTGTCCTCTTACCATCCGGGCATTTTTGACATTTATGATATGTTCTACAGGTGGTCTCATGTGGACAGTGCC
This sequence comes from Enteromius paludinosus, assembly GCA_032361165.1. Taxonomy (NCBI): domain Eukaryota; kingdom Metazoa; phylum Chordata; class Actinopteri; order Cypriniformes; family Cyprinidae; genus Enteromius; species Enteromius paludinosus. The sequence continues at coordinate 7,301,076 of JAUMHQ010000048.1, forward strand.
GAAGTGTGGGAACATGGTCTTGACCAAACACACATATCTCTCTTGTCCAGATGCAGAGCAGGTGGTGGTTTTGACACTGACTGGTCAGAACATTGTGGAGAAAGAAATGGACTTTCTTCACAAGGTTCTCAGGGGAGATGCAGCAGGTACCTAAAACAGAGTTTACAGTCCTGCTTCCAGAATGCCACCTTCCAAAAGAGCTCTTAATGAACTAATCAGGGTTTTTAGGATTGTTAGAAACAACCAGGCAGGTGTATTAGAGTTGAACCTTTCATGAAAGTGGCCCTTCATTTAGTTGAAAAATCAAGCATGCTGGTTAGGTATGTCAACCTTGAGCTAGTTTAAGCTGGTCATAAGCTGGTTCTTAGTCAGTCATGAGCTGGTTTAAGCTGGATCTCAGCTGGTCATATACTGGTCCTGAGCAGTTAGCAAACCACTGTAAGCAGCACAACCAAATCTACCTTGTCTTGTACCAACAGGACAAGAGGGATTTGAGCTTCTGGCACTAAAGTGGGAAACCAAGCTGTCTCAGCTGCAGGCACAAGAGTTGAGTCCGTTTGAGATCGGAGAAAAAGAGTGGCAGAACAGTGTGCACAGCTTGACATCCACTCCGGCCCTGGTCATGGCTCTGAGGAGAGTGAGGGCATTCATCACCCTACGTAGACTTTTACCACAAAATTACCCAGGAAACCTCCATGTATTGATGTCCCCCACGCCTGAGACAGCTTTCAGACAGACCTGTCTCTTCTTCTCCGAGGCAGAATTGGTCCCTGGTGAGGATTCAATGAGATAGCAACAGTTTTATAAGAATACGCTTAATACGATTACATAAGTTTAGCTTAATCTAAAATCCCTTCATCTTCAGATCACACTAGTCGTCCATTATTGAAATTCTTACCACCTCATCTCATCGACACTCCTGGTACGTACACATCCAAGCCTAAGTACATCTTCCCCCGTTTGTGCTCTGGGAACTGACTGTCAATCTCTGACAATCCTCAGGTCTCAGAAGTCAGTCGCTTTACAGTTACATGACAGTGGGTAAGTGGGTCTGTTCTTCTCTGAGCTCTTTCATGGCCTTTTCTCTCAACTTCCTCCCTCTGTACTCTGCAGGCCCAGAGCCACTTTTGACTCTAGCTCTGTTCAAGCCTGGAGCCTGGAGCCACCGCTTTGGTAAAATTCTCACCGTAATCAAACAGAACGGATATACTCTAGTGGGCTTACGTGTGTTACTGCTGGACTCGAGTGTGGCAAATGCACTGATACATTCACCAGAGCAACAGGTAACTCGGTCCTCCTCCTCTTTATAAGTATTTGAAAAATATATTATATCATACTTAATGATCATTCATTAATTCCATGTTAATTGCTATTCAATAAAAATGTATTGTATTGTAATGTACTATATTACAAGCTAGACAAATTACCTTAATTTTAGAGTGATTTTTGATTCACTTGAGTAGGACTTCATATGGAATTATTATTATCATCATATCATAATAACATATATTTAAATAACTGTACTGGCGAAACATTATGGCAAGCTAAAATATACTATAATGTAACTCCTGTGCATTTGTTGAAATTCGAATAAATGTATTTTTATAAAGCATGACAAAATGTCACTAAATATTTGTTAGTGCTGTCATTAATAAATTACGATAAACCATATATATATATATATACAGTGGGGCAAACAGGTATTTAGTCAGCCATCAATTGTGCAAGTTCTCCAACTTAAAAAGATGAGAGAGGCCTGTAGTTTTCATTATAGGTATACCTCAACTATGAGAGACAAAATAAAATATTGGTCAATTTCCTCTGTAAAATAAGCATTTGGTCACCTACAAACAAGCAAGATTTCTGTCTCTCACAGACCTGTAACTTCTTTAAGAGGCTCCTCTGTCTCCTCCACTCGTTACCTGTATTAAAGGGATAGTTCACCCAAAAATGAAAATTAGATGTTTATTTACTTACCCCGGACATCCTAGATGTAGGTGACTTTTTTTCCTCAGCAGAACACAAACGAAGATTTTTAACTTTACCCGTGGCAGTCTGGTAGTCATTTAATGTAAGTGGATGGGATCCAAACCTAGCACCACCTTTCAAAGTAAAAAAAAACATTCACAGACAAATCCAGATTAC
>JAUMHQ010000048.1:7320712-7330720 GCA_032361165.1 Enteromius paludinosus
TTGACATTGGCACCCGCCCACTCACCAAATGCGGATCAAATTTGGCTGTGGCAGGTAAAAACTTTAGTCTCACTAGCATAAACGCATTGCAGCGTAATATTACGCGCATAAAACTCCCTGGAGCACCTATATCAACATTCCGATACTTCTTGTTTAGAACGTGTAATGTATAATAAAATGGTGCTAAACAGGGAATGGCATTAACGCAATGTTATACATTAAGCAACATTACACGACCAAGTCAACGAAGTTCCCTGAAAAGCACTATTGCAAATTTGACACTATAGCCTGTACAATACTTAACATAGTTCATATTATAGGATTATTACACTTTAGTTCAGTATTTAAATTTGAATTTATTGAAACGATATTGCTGCTCCATTTGTTTAACGAAAATAGTTTGAGATCACAGAACAGTCGCAAATATGCAACATACAGAGCAGCACTGTTTTTTTAATGAATGATTCGCGTCAATATCGCAGTCAATAATTTAGTGGTCAATTCATAAGGACAGGCACTTCTTTATTCTTAAATGAGTCTCAGCCATCTGAACTAGAGTGCGGATCGGGCCGCATTGCTCTGTCCGAGCCCGGCCCGCGTCCAACAGAGCAGTAACTTCACCTAACCCGAGCCCGACAGGCATTAAGATATTTATGTCCGAGCCCGATCCCAGCCCAACACAGTTAAAATCTATTTTTTTTTCTCATACTAATCACACATGCACTTTTTTGTGTGGAAAGCCCGCTTTTAAGCAACTGTGGGAAGGCGTTTGGAAATGTCAACAGATGAGAGCGTCAGCGCACACACGGCAAAAAGTGCCGTTATAACTCAGACGCACATTCGCGCTGATGTGACCGAGCCCGACCCGAGCTATATGTTGGGTGTCCATCCTCTAGTCTGAACGAATCGTTTGTAGGCTTCAATGACTATATAAATATATATTAAAACACCAAAGTCAACATTATGCTGTTTTAAGTTTGCCTGCAAGTGATGATAACAATCTTAAATGTACCTGAATGCTGCTTCTGTTTCTTCTGCAGTGGAACGATCAATTTTGTGGATGTGTGTGATTTCATATGATTGGTAAGAGGTAACATTGGCAACATTTTTATATTAAAATAGGTCAAATGACTTATAAAAAATGTCATATAAAATGTAATTTCCTAACAAGAAAATTGTGGCCAGTGAAAATGCTGAGTGGCTAGTAAATTTGGAAAACCACTAGCCACAGTTGCTGGTGAGCAAAAAAGTTAAGGTCAAGCCCTGTTTGGCAGGCAGGCAGTATACATACTAGGGCTGCACGATTAATCGTATTTTTATCACGGTAACAATATTTATGACCCACAATCAGTGGTCGCGATTTTACAGTATAGAGACCAAACAGTTTTTATGGGTAGAGTTTACGGATTGGACTGCGTCAGTATGACGTTACAGCGTCTAGATTGCAAGCGCTTTCTGAACCAGTAGAAGAATAGCAGAGGGCTGCAAGATAATCATCGCGCGATATGTATTGCGCATCTCGTCAGCAAAGCCTGTAATCGGTGGTAAATTCCGTCAGGTGCGTGATCTTACACTGAGCCGCAGTCACTAGGCAGAGCCATTATTCTCGGACGGGCAGCGCAAATTCGGGTTCATTATCATCGTGGTTTTGCGCAGCTCATCAGGGAATAACGGCTCTGTGTAGTGAATGCGGCTCAATGTAAGATCACGCACCTGATGGAATTTACCGCTGATTACCGGCTTTACTCGGAGCAACCTGAGGAAGGTGCAGAAGGTGCGTTAGTTACACGTTGATGTAAAAGAGGCAGTTTGATTTGATTTATTTACACAGCTATATTCATATTTATTCACAGCTAAGAAAAACTCTCCATTCTAAACATGTTTGGTTTGTTTGTTTTACTTTATTTGTGGCTGGAAAGTGTAAAAATTTTGAGCAAAATAATCGTGATAATTTTTTTCTGTTATCATGCAGCCCTAATACATACATAGAGTAAGAGAGGGGAGTCTCTATAAAATGATGAACTAATGTTAGTGCGTGCTTGGTGTTGTAAACAGTTATTATAAATAATAACTTAATAAATAATTTTCAGCCAAGTGCGCTTTTACATTTAAAAATGTATATTTAAACTGAGTGCAATATGGATTATGCATGCTGATGCATTATAACATAATGCACACGAGGAGATTAAGAGAAGAAGAAATGTGTGTTTGTTGTTTTTAAGAAAGGATTCATAGCCTACGGAAAACAGGGCTGTGACAATCCCAACAGCTCCCTGGAAGAGAGCAGATTTATACTGAAAATGCTACATACCCAATAATCTTCTCAAATATAGCAACTGCATCTTGCTCAGGTAGCAACAGTAACTATGGCAACAGCAATGATGTCATCACAGGATGGCTGCTACTGGATGAATGAACGTGTGATCTGTGCCTATACTGAAACTATGTGACATACATCTTCGTGGAGACTCGGCAGAGATGCAGGACAAACCACTAAGAGTTATGTTAGATTACATTTAGAAGACACTTTTATCCATAATAATAATAATAATCAAGTATCCTTCAGTTCAGGTGTATGTACAATAAACAAATAAATACATTTTGTTTAACTAAAACAAACTTGTTGTTTATTTGTTTTTTAATTTCGTATATAGATGTTATAATGCGAACGTTGTTAACATTGTTATGCAAGGTATGACATATTTATATATGACTAAGACGGGAGAAAAGAACAAATAATATCTATTATTAAACAGGTGTCAAATTCTATAAAACTTTAAATACAAACAAGCATCCACAATTAGAAATTGATTAGAAACTTTTAATTCCTCATACTGTTAGATAATCTAAATGATGCAGTCTACCCATATATTGTAAATCAACAATGAAAACAAATGGTAGATGTAATCTAAGAATCCACAGATGACACCTGACTAACAGTGAAGTCACGTGGACACTACAGAATATACGGAATATACAACTGGGACATGATTAGACATGACTGAGTTTGAATATCCTACGTGCTTTGTAAACACACGCGTTTCTTGTGAAGCGAGGGCTAGGTGGACGTTGTAACCGCGGTGAGCCAATCGGAGAAGTGTACGTGCAGGGGAGAGCCAATCAGAAGGCAGAGAACAGGGGGCGTGTCTTTAGGCTCGCTCAGCTCAACACACACAAGGAAGGCAACAAACACGGCTTTCCACCATCAGCCTTCTGACCTTCATTTCCAAACCTTAGATATACATTACTGTTACACACACACAGGCAATCTGGGAACTGAGAGACTAGTCATCAGACAAAAGTGGAAGTGAAACTCGAGAAATACAGACGCACCGAGCGAAGCACAACACGGTCAACAGCAAAAGATTACGGGAGAAAGCGATATATCTCACGGAGGAGTGAAACATTAACAAAGTAAACGCTATAGTGAATTTACAAGGCATCGGTCTACTAAACTGCATACTTTATAGAGAGGGCGTGTGCTGCACAGAACAACAAGACCAGTCAAAACACTACAGCATGCTCACCATCACTAAAATGATCAAATCTTATTGCCAAAATGCATGCGTTTCCAAAGGAATTCAGTGTTGCGATAAACATTATAGTAATTTAAACAAACCTCGTTTCAAGCAACACAAATATTGCATACGCAAGATAAACATGACTACGTGCACTGGCGCGCGAACAAGACGAATCAACTGCAGCGTTACAAAACAAACAAACAAAAAGTTACTTACTCGTCTCCATCGGGACATATTCCTGTTGTTTCATCATACTTCGTGCAATATACATCTGGGCTGTAATTAAAAGTCCCGTCTCTTCTTCGTATGGGTCTCCGTCTTCGCTGATTTAGAAAATGCCAGTGGAAACACGTAAAGGGTCTGTGCTGTGTGCATTTGTGCTGCAAAAACAGTGGGCACTGCTCGGTCCTGAACTCCTTCAAATATCTATAATTAAAATGGAAAAGACACGGTCAAAAGCTTTATGATCAACCGCCTCCGCGGCAAAAAGTCACCAGTATAAACATCAGTATTGACAGAATCGTGCGCAGCGGTGTCAAACTACCTTCAAAGTTTGGAGCTGCGTTGGCTGTTTACACTGCGTAGTTTCTTACCCGCTACCATTCCACAACAAAACTAGCTCTAGATGAATAGCGTACGTGATAAACATCGTTTTCAGTAACTGTAAACATATAATGTTCGCTGTGTGTGTGTTTATGAAAGTCTAAATGAAAACGGAATGTGTTTAATTGTTTTATAAATCATTTGCATCCACTGTGAGCTATTTATCAAGGGTCTCTACTACAACATTAAGAGCTTACGCCAAGTACTCCGCGATTAGCGTACAGAGTTACGTCAAATCTCCGACGTACGCTCCATTCGAACCAACGGTGCGTACGGCGGGAAAAGAGCGTAGAGTAAGAAACACGGGCCGAGAAAGGAGGCGGATGCAGCTAACAAACCAGCCTGCTAGCTACATCTAGCGAGCGTCTCGACTCGCTGGTCTTGCTGCTGTGAAATGTACATGTCTTCAGGATTCTACACAAGCAGCCTTTGAGCAAATAAGCGAAGCACACTTTCTTAAGTTTCAAAAGGCACACAGCGAAACTAAAGCTTTGCTGCGGAAAACGATGCACTGTTTGGAGCAGTAGAGATTGTTTGATTTCATTAACGTTGATATGTGAGAGCCGCGTGCATTCGGAAGAATTTACAAAAGGAAAATCACCATTTTAAAACGCACAGAGGGAGAGGAAGCAGCACGCTTTACTAATACAAATCTCGCAGTCGAGTATCGAATAGGCATCGCATTCCGCTGAAACGCATTTTCGCTCGTTTAATGTTTACTTTACTTACGTATAGTGGGTTGGTTTCTCGGTTTGAGGAGAAGCGCTCGCCGCCGTTTTCGAAACCGACGGCATTTTCAGTCAAAACAATAATAGCGCGTGCGCGGGGACTCTCTCGTCTACTCATGCTCTCGCGCGCCGCTGCCAGGCCAATATGAGCAACTGGCGGGACAAACAAACAGAAGACAATGGCCATGCTGCATAGCAGCACTGCTACAATATTCAACGATCCCTCACACAACACAAGGGACTATTTAGACTGCAACATGTTCAATATTCAGAAATAAAATTACAAATATAAAAACATAAAACAATACTCTTAATTTTATATATATATATAAAATGTGTGTGTGTGTTGTTGTAAATTGCAAGTTAACTCTTCTGGTTTTTCTAATTGCTACCTACGATGTTTTCGATGAAAAAAGAAAAAGTAGCCTGCTTCAAGTATATATTACTAAAGCAACCGTTATCTATTTAAAATGCTGACGTTTATTGAAAAAATTATGCAAACCACCACCCGTTTTATACATTACAAATAATCTTTATGTTTTGTGCTATGTTAACAATAAATGTAAACAAATCGCTAAATTATAAATTAATATATTACTACGTGTACACCAGCACCCGTTATATAAAATTTAAATTTTTGAAATGTAAAATAAAAATATATGATTACGTTTTCACTTGCAAGACAAAAAGAGATAAATAAATAAAGCGAAAGAGCGTGGAGGAGGCTGTGACGTTAAACCAACGAGATGCGAAAACGTAAGATGTGGGCGTGTCTAAGCGACGAGCCACAGAAATATATAAATAGAAGCCCAACCCTCAAATTTTCAAATACGAGAAACACTTCGTGGGACAGATCGTGGGTCAACGAGGTTTGTGCAAGGCAGCTTTAAATCATTTGATCGGTATTTATGCGTTAGAGAGCAGTCATAGTAGTTGATCTAGAGCTGATTTAAAACAAAACTGTATACTATTCTCAGAGTTGATCGGATTTTTGCCTTCTCCTGCTTGCTGATTAATCATTTTCTGGCTAATTTGTAGCTTGTATTAATGTTTTAAATGTTCTCTGCCTTGAACGAAGTTCATGGCGTTACCTCTACATCGTTTTTAGACGCGCTACATGTGCGTTTCCTATTTAGGCGGGCTTTGAAGCCGTATGTGATGATAGCCTGCTAGTTTATCGGTGTACGTTTTTAGCCCGCCATTTTGGACAATGGTTTGTTCATCTTGTACTTGAAGAGGTCGAGATGCCGGTGTGGTGACGAAAGCTGCATTCAGATGACGTTCCCTTGTGCCTATGCGCATTTTCCCGCCGTTTCTTAATTATGCATGTGCAATATTTCTGGCTGAAAGTGGGTTTCGTGGTGCGATAATGTGTAAAATGCAGCATTTGAGAGAGCCGTTTCTGCTGCAGAGGGAGTGAGGCTGATGCTGGTGTCACAGAACCGCGTCTGATGCAAATGTATACGTGGGATGCTTGTTTGGTTGTGCTCCTGGCACACTATTACGCAGTTTTAACGTTATATCGTTTAGAGTTTAAAACGCGTCGTAGGCACCTCACGTCGTACAGCTTTATATATTTTAAATTGAGTATATGCGGCTCTGAAGCGGAAGTGGTAAACTGCAAGACCCGGATGATACCGCCATTTTAAGTCACCGTTTAATTTTTTGGTTTAAAATGCGAATAAATCTAAGTGCACGTTTTTGTGTTTTTTTTTTTTTTTTCAGAGACTGAGAAACAATGGCTCGTACCAAGCAGACCGCGCGTAAATCAACTGGAGGAAAGGCGCCAAGAAAACAGCTGGCGACTAAAGCCGCTAGGAAGAGCGCGCCCTCTACTGGTGGAGTCAAGAAGCCCCACAGATACAGGTGAGTCTGAGATGCTGCTGTGTTGAGATGCACAATTGCATGATAAAAGGGTAAATCTATTTATGTTTTCCATTTCTATTTCAGGCCTGGAACTGTTGCTCTGAGAGAGATCCGTCGTTATCAGAAGTCTACGGAGTTGCTCATCCGCAAGTTGCCATTTCAGCGTCTGGTTCGAGAAATCGCACAGGACTTCAAAACCGATCTGAGGTTCCAGAGTGCAGCCATCGGTGCACTTCAGGTGTGTAGCTATTGTTTTGGTGACCATTGCAGTGTGACATAAAATAAGCTCAGTTTCCCAAAGCTTTAACAATCCTTTTGTCCCCCCCCCCCTCCATAAATAGGAAGCAAGTGAAGCCTACCTTGTCGGTTTGTTTGAGGACACGAACTTGTGCGCCATCCATGCCAAGAGAGTCACAATCATGCCCAAGGATATCCAGCTTGCAAGGCGAATCAGAGGAGAGAGGGCCTAACTTTTTTCTTTTTTTTTCTATTTTCTTTTTTTTTCTTTTAACTTTTAATGAGAAACACTCAAAGTAAAAGCAATGGATTTGTACATTGAAGTCATTTTGTAAAGCATTCCTTACAGACTCAGGTTTTTAAAGTGAGTGTGTCTAGACTAACCATTGTAGAGCTCATTGTAAAAGCGGCTTTAGTTGCATGCTTTAAAGTATTTATCACTTATCTTTTACATTGATCATTGGGTTGTAAATAAAATTACTCTACCTCAAAAAAAAAAAAAACGTGTGCTGGTTCAGTCTGTCACTTCAATATGCCTTTGCTCTGGTTTTCATATTGGTTTCATAATCTCTAGCCGGGTTGTAGCATGTAGACTTGTCTTTCACCACGAGAGGGCAGCGTCGCGTCACTTTTGGCGCGGTTTACCCGGTGTTAACCACAAGCTGTTATCCCATTACATCTGGTAGTAATTTCTGTTGGTGTCATGCTACCATATTAGTTACTATTTATACATTCGAAGCAGAATACAGCTCCTTCGATAGCAATAAATGGGATAAGGCGGTAACTGAGCGATGGCCGCCAAAATATCTGCATGGAGGTGGTGCCAAACTGCTAAATTTATAACTTCTTCATTTAAGGAAGCTGCTTAATGTTGTTCCTCGACGTTATACAAGTCTTCGATGATACTGGACGTATCTCACCACCTGCAAACACACTTGTTTGCCATCTAGATAAGAAAATGACATACTTTGCATAAGGTTAAACGTTTCTCGTTAATCGCAGTAGCTATATTTACTCACGCACGTGCTCGTGTTGGCGTCCTCTTGTGTTCAAAGGTGAGTTTGCACGTTTTTGTGATTGTATATAGAGCTGATTGTTTTGGTTAAGTCTCTAAACCGTGTTATTTCGGTGTATTTATTAGGCCTATTGTGTGGTGATATGTATTAGCGCTTCCTTTGCTGCCGGACCTGTCCCTGTAAGTAATATAGTAACTCAACGGGACCCTCCTGGTTAAATAAATTAGTATTGTAGAGTACACTCTTGGACCGAAGCAAAGCGCTGTTTGACCCTCTTGATGTTACCTAAGCTTTTTTTTTTTTTTTTCACCTAGAGAAGATTTTAATATGCGAATGTAATTGTGGATCAAATCTTTTATTCAAAGTCATCCCTAAGCATATGCATTAATTCTCACTACTTTAATTACCTTGACAAAAGGCAGCCACCCTTTGGTATTGGATGCTGCTAGTCTTACCTTGTTTCATAAGCTTTCGGCTTATCGTCCTCTTCAGAGCCGCAATATTTCAATATTTTCATGTATTATTTGGACCGAATCAGATTGGAAGAACTCCTGTTTTGGCGCTCCGATTTCTTATGAAGTATATTTGAGGTTTGTGTTGCTTGTGTGTGTGTGAACACAGACAGGAAGCATGTAAACACTGGAAACCATAAGACCGCATGAGTTCCGATAAACAGATTCATTAAACCGCATCAAAAAAGAAATCTCACAGACAAATGGGAGTAACATATGCGCTAGGACACAATGACGTCAGGCCCCTCAACCCTGAGCCCTGCTCCGGTCCCAGCTGCAGACACACACTCTTCTCACAGTCTCTGTCTCACCCTTTCTCCCTCACCTCTTGCTCTTTGTCTTTCTCAGACTCGTCCTGTGTCTATTTATTTGTATTTATACTGATACGAAATTAACATGTCTCGTTGACTCTTTCCCAGGGGATTGACTGTGGGGGTCCAGATTTCAGCTCTGTTATCTGTCATTATTTCACTTGTCTGTATCTATCTTTCTGTGATGCGCTCTTCCTAAGGCTGTTTATGGTTTCTCAAATCTCTGTTAGAGGCACACATCCTTACTCATGCCCTATAGGACTGTCTGAGACACAAGTCACTCTTTTTTTTATCTCTTTTGTGGATTAGTTTTTGTATGCAAGTTTGTTCATTTTCCTGAACAGGTCTGTACAAACTCATTAAAAGTTATTCAAACAATGCTTACATATTTTTCCCAGGCTGGGCCATTACAGCTGGAAAAACATTTCTTGGTTTCGCCAGGCTGTCTTGTTTTTATTTTGAATATTATTATTTTTACTTGCAGATTTCACCAGAACTGCATGTTCTTTTGCTCTGGTCTACATTAAACAAACTCTCTGTATATCAGCACCCAGCACTCCGTGCTGACATATTCTTGTTATTATCAATCATTGTTGCATTACTTTAAAGCAGGCTTCATCAAATCTTACCCTGGAGGTCCAATGCACTGCAGAGCTTAGCTCCCACCCTGATAAAAAACTCACCTACCTGTGAGTTTCTAATGATCCTTATGCACTGATTAACATGCTCAGGTGTGTTTGATTAGGGTTAGATCCAAACTCTGCAGTGCATCGGACCTCCAGGGTAAGTTTTGATGAAGCCTGCTTTAAAGACACTTGCTACGAAATACATTTTATCAACTGCATGTCAAAATATATACATATATAAAAGCATATTCTCCATTGATCTCAGTGTCGTCAGAGCAACATGTAAATAACTTGAATTTTTATATTTTTAATTAGAATTTCATTTTATAATACTAAGAAGCAATAGAATTTTTTTAGGTAAATTAAAGTGCTCCTACTATGGTTTAAGAAAGGATCTTGTTTTGGTTTTAAAGTCTCTATCATGCAATTTAATTTCAACAACGTTTCATTTTTCTCATAACATGCATTTATTTGTGGACTGGTGGATTTCATTTAGAGAATATTTTAAATGGTTCTCTGATATGTACACAGAAGGTATGTAGCTTAGGTAAGGGGAAAAAATGCCCAGAAACGGTTTTACAGGTCCAT
>JAUMHQ010000048.1:7355290-7378348 GCA_032361165.1 Enteromius paludinosus
AAAGTGACTGTTAGTTTTAGGCAATGTGTGCTTTAATTTCAGTTGTTCAACATTGATGTTTAATAAATAATCATAGACAGAAGATGCGTGTTTCCTTCAATTATTTTAAAACCAAGTAATTTCAAAAATCTCTCACTTGTAATATTTGAGCATACTTACTGTACAAGATTTGTCAGTGCTGTGGAAAAAAAGGCAAAAAAATAAATAAAATAATCGTTCATTAATCGTAATCGAGTTAAAATGTTCAATTAATCGAAATTTTGATTTTAGGCCAGATCGCCCAGCCCTACTTCACAGCAACCTGCCAATAATTAAAAGGGGGAAAAATGGAATTCGAGGAAAACTATAAAATGGTTTTCATAGGGCCCTAATTATTTAAATCACGTCAGCCCATTTTGGGCTTGATGTGGCTGTGATGGTTGCCAATTTGTGTCGTTCTTGGTAGATTGAATTGTTCATTATGAAAATTAGTTGCATCTGTGCTCTTTAATTTGCTCATTTTCAGTAGATCACCAACAGAACCTTCCACTCCCATCGGCAATCCCATTTTTTCCAGCTTTCAAAGCGAAATGAATGTTTTGTCAAGTCTATTACGACGTGGATTTATATCAGTTAAAGTGCAGCCACAATCTCCTCCCGTATGGAGAGACGAGTTGTTTACACAGAGTTCTCAGTCATGCACATCTTCACTTCCTATTCTAGGTGGAGTGAAAATGCATCCCAACGCAAAGAATCCAGTGAACCGAGCATTGAGTTTACTGGCAGACAGCGGTACAGTGATGTCCCCGTTTCCACTTCAAAATCATACGTGTAATTCTGTTTGAGGTTTTGTGCTGGACTAAGATGAATTGTCACAGTGTCACCGAGAGGGGCTTACCGCTGATCCTTAGCGAGAAAACAGCCGAAAGTCTTTAAACTCAGATGAATAAGATTGAAAGCAGGGAATCGGAGTAGGCAAGAAAGCCAGCCAAGGCTTAGTCAAGTCATCGGAGCTTGTGTGTCTGGAAGAGTGAAGACATTAATCAACCTGTTGTTTTTAATTTGCACAAGATAACAAGATCACAGTGTTTCACTGAGTCACTTAATCTGCTTTCTCTGCTTTTCATTGAAAGCGGTTGAAAACAAGAATGAAGTCCACATATTTAGGATATTTTTTTGAGTGCATTCACCAAAAAAAATGAAATTCCAATTTCTGTTTCAAACAAATGTGTTCTTTTGAACTTGCTATTTAATAAGGAATACAAAAAATATATATATAACGGTTCCCATAAACTATTACGTAATAAAACATTGATAATACATGTTTTTTGAGAAGCAAATCATCAAATCAGAATGATTTCAGGATCAGGAGACTGTGACATCACAGAATTTGAGACGTGCCGCAGCGAGCAGCACTGAATGTTTGTCTTGTGCTTTAATGAATATTAATGTCCTTGTTTGCGGGGGTTGTGTTTGAGGCTTGAGTGCAGACACTCATGAGCTTGTTTTCCATATCTCTTGATGGCCTCTCTTGTGGAGTGGCACGCATCCATAAATATCTGTCATCCTATTGTTTAGCTATTAATCAGCGCACATGCAGATTAGCGTTTCCACAGCAACTGCATTGATTAGATGCGAACCACCCTTCCCTTTCCTTGCCCTCTTCTTCACATCCTGTTTTGCAGCCAGATATGGTGCATCAGCTTTCACCTGTAGAAAACTGCGAATGTCTCTTCAACCTGCTGTAGTTCTGTTTTATCTAATGATAGAATATTCCTTTTCTGTTTCACAGGCACCATGACCTAGTGATCTTCACAAGGAGCGCTGTGGCACAGAGTATCCTTCTCTTTTGACCGGTAAAGAGAATTAAAGGTATTGTACCAGAGTTGTCTGAGCAAGTTGTAGACCTTTTTAATAACAAACTGTGTTTTTTTTTGTTACATAGTTACAGTATGTTATTGTGATTTTTATTATAACCCATTGTAGATTTCATTAAAAGAAGATGGGAAATAACGATTAAGATTACTTTTTTTTTGTTTTGTTCTTTTGCACAAGACTTCGTATTATACTGGCACTTTGTTTTATTTATTTAATAAGTTGTTGTTGTTTTTTTCATATTTAAAATGTATAAATGTAATTGTTTGCATTCAGGTTTATACAATTTATGGTCCCACTTTATATTAAGTGTCCCTAATACCTGTGTACTTGCATAGTGTATGTACTTGCATGTGTATGTAGTATGTAACCACAGTGTAAGTACACATTGGTACTACAGCTGTAATACATACATGTAACAAGACAAGAGTGGTACGTGTAAGAACAAATGTGTAACAGGGCGTTTGTAAGGGGGTGGAAACGGGTAGGTGTAGGTGTATGTAAAGTGGGAGGAGTTTGATCTGGAGTTGGTGCACCACTGTAATACCAGTGGACTATAAAATGTAACATTCTGGACACCAATGACAATTTATATGTAAAGCATATCTTAATGGTAATAACTAACCAGTATATGGTAAATCTATAGGAACTGTCTACTTAATATGAAGTGTAACGGAACCCAAAAAGTGCTACTGGTCCTGTTGCACATTTGCACTTTCATTAGCAGAAAATGTTTTATTTATACAGTGGATACGGAAAGTATTCAGACCCCCTTAAATTTTTCACTCTTTGTTAGATTGCAGCCATTTGCTAAAATCATTTAACCAAGGCTCTTCTCCCCCGATAGCTCAGTTTGGCCGGACGACCAGCTCTAGAAGGGTTCTGGTCATCCCAAACATCTTCTTTTTAAGGATTATGGAGGCCACTGTGCTCTTAGGAACCTTAAGTGCAGCAGAATTGTTTTTTTTTTAACCTTGGCCAGATCTGTGTCTTGCCACAATTCTGTCTCTGAGCTCTTCAGGCAGTTCCTCATGATTCTCCATTGCTCTGACATGCATTGTGAGCTGTAAGGTATAGACAGGTGTGTGGCTTTCCTAATCAAGTCCGATCAGTATAATCAAACACAGCTGGACTCAAATGAAGGTGTAGAACCATCTCAAGGATGATCAGAAGAAATGGACAGCACCTGAGTTAAATATATGAGCGTCACAGCAAAGGGCCGGAGTACTTATGACCATGTGATATTTCAGTTTTTCTTTTTAATAAATATGTAAAAATGTCAACAATTCTGTGTTTTTCTGTCAATATATACTGTAGAAATTATTTTAGCAAATGGCTGCAATCTAACAAAGAGTGAAACATTTAAGGGCGTCTGAATACTTTACGTACCCACTGTATAATTATTACCAATGCTAAAGAGTTTTGCTGCTGGAGATAGTGTTGCTTATATTTATTTCAGGTTTCTTTGAATAGAAAGAAAAAAAAAACTTCTCTAATGAAAATCTGCTGTAAATTAGTGTGAAAGAGTAAGGCTTTATATATGTCTGACCTGTTCTTTCAACATTAGTTGGGCCTGAAAATGTCCTTTAGATTTATTTGATTCTACCAAAGTTCAGGAACTGTAGTATTTCCGGCTGTGACCTGTATGTTTGAGAGAGTGAAGTCAGTGTTTGTTTTTCTGTGAGCTGTGGACTGATTACAGATCAGTGATAATCACAGTCGCATCTGATGTCAGATACAGGTCAGTAGGTACGTTATTGTCTGTGCTGTCACGTGCAGAATTGTTGAGTCATTCTTTCTTTGTACAGGTAGAACTTTGTAAATGCTGAGGCCTATTTTTTATAATACTGAACAGGACAGACATTAATAAGAGAAAAGTATATCGAGAAACCAGGGGCAAGTCTAAATCACTGCTTAGCCCCAAGCTCTCAAATCTCTTCTCTTCCTAGAAGTCACAGGACAGTACAGTGCAGTCAAATTGTGACCTGCTGTCACCTTCCTCTGAAGGAATTAGACTTCACCAAGACATATGGCCAGTTAAATTAATGAAAGTCCTTGTTATCACTGCAACAGACCCTCACTTGTTCGTCTAAGATCAAGGTTTTCTTTTGGAAAAATTTAAAGTGAAAGTGATCCTTAGACGGAGAATCAACATCATAGAATTTCACATTTTAGCCATAGATATCCTGTCTATCAAGATATCAAGTTTTTTAAGTAAAATAGAATGAAATATCTTTTAAATAGTTTGGGATCATTAAAACTTTATGTAACGAAGTACCTTAAGGTCACTAAGGCTGCATTTATTTGATCAAAAATGCAGTAAAAGAGTAATTTTATACAACATAAATAACTTTTCTATTTTACTGTTTTTAAAAATGTAACATATTCCTGTGATGGCAAAGCTGAATTTTTATCAGCCATTACTCCAGTCTTCATTGTCACCAAAGTCTTCAGAAATGATTTTTCTGGGTTCTTGGATGAATAGAAGGTTCAAAATAACAGCATTTATTTAAAAATACAAATAGTGTATAAAATGACATGACATACTGATGTAATGCATCCGTTCTGAATAAAAGTACTAATTTCTTAAAAAACAATCCTACTGACCCCAAACCTTTGAATGGAGGTGCACATTACGTTTAATATTAATGTGCATCCCAGTCAAAAACACATTATCTGGATGACTTTTCAAAGCGGCATTTCATAACATGCAGGGCAAACAACAAATTCTGAAGTGAAGTTCCCTGCTTGGTGTGTGGGGAGCAGTGAATGCTGGACTGGGACCCTGTGGATCTAAATGCAGCTGTAAAGAGTACAATCACCTCCCACGGCAAGGCCGACGTTTCCTTGGTATTTCCTGAGGGGAGAGATCAGACATAACTGTGGCCTTTGATGCTCTCTGCTTGTCGTCCGGTTTGGGCAAAGTTGGCATGGTCTTTGTATGCAGCTTCATTTGTGGGAAACGGTGAAGATTAAAAACGTCAAACACGTTTTTTTTTTACAATGTCTTGATGGAAGTGCATCACTTCTGTCCACACCTACCCACAGCTCTCCTCACATGCCTCTAAGCTGTGTATTCCTCTGTAAACCCATTACTCTGTGGCACAGATTAGGTTCATGGACAGCTTGACTCTTCCTCACCCCTGACACACA
Organism: Enteromius paludinosus; assembly: GCA_032361165.1. Lineage (NCBI taxonomy): Eukaryota > Metazoa > Chordata > Actinopteri > Cypriniformes > Cyprinidae > Enteromius > Enteromius paludinosus. The sequence goes on from JAUMHQ010000048.1 coordinate 7,360,298, forward strand.
TGATGAACCCTACCCCCCTATGCTCTTCCGGATTTCATGAGGCTTTAGACAAACATATTGCTGTCCATTTAAATATCTTTAACGACAAACCAAAAAAAAAAGGATGTTGTGTACAAAAGATGTTGCAGTGGCAGTGCCTTTTTAAAAGGTGCACCTTTGTACCTTTTGGATAGAAATATGTACACTTTAGGTTGTAATTTGTCCCTTTAATGCACAAGCATGTACATACCTTCTGAAGAAGTACAGTATATACTGCCCCGGTGACAGCTTTTAAACCTTGAGTGTAAGATTTTGACATTTACTAATGAAACTTATGGCAGCAATATTGAAACTTCTGCCATGGGATGAAATATTGTTCTTGATTTTCTTGAAAATTCTTCTAAATTTAAAACATTTTAGTTTCTGACTTGCAGTTGTGAAATATAAACTCTTCATTCTTAAAAAAAGTCAGCATTTTTCATGGCAACACAATAAACTCATGTACAACAAGTTGCGTAATTTGAGGGATTTTTTAAAGTATATTTATTTATTTTTGTAAACAAACTGCAAGGGATGAAATTTATGTGCTGAAATTTAACACAGGGGTTTGTTCAGATCCCAAACATTTATTATAAGTGACAATAAAAGCGATGCTTGCTTTTGCAAACACCTCTAATGAGAGTAAAACAATGTAGGACACATGTGGAGACATTGTGCGATTATTTTAGGTTGGCATCATGCTGAGGCCTGTCACCCTGTCAGATCAGTCTGGGACACATCAGCCTGAGGGACCCACGTGAGGCAGGTCCCGTCTGCCTGTCTCAGGCTGCAGGTGTGGCCTAATCCTCTGCTTCTATTTTTGCCTGTGCTAAAAATAGAAGATGCTGTGGAAAAAAAGTTAAATATTTATTATATTTCGAAATGTGAATTGTCATTACTCCACTCTTCAGTGTAACATGATCCTTCAGAAATATATGATTTGTTGCTGGTTTCAGAATAATATACCAGTGAGTACATTTGGCAGTATTTTTGGCATTGGAAATCAACTTTCAAGTCCGTAGTGCATATGGAAATGCATTTGATGAATTTTTATTATTCAACCATCATGGTCTGATCCAGCCCGCATGTTTTTTTGTCTTTTTAGTAGGAGCCAGCAGACCTTTTAATGCCCTGTAAATGATGTAATCTCCACTGGCGATCCCCGTTATTTACCCTCAGAAGAGGTGCACGGCGAGCCAGAAGTCTCCTGATAAGCATCTGGGCCTCCCTGAGCTGAATGAATAATCTCCTCTCTTTGAGGGTGTATCCTTGATTTGGTCTTCTTGGCTCTGAGATCTAAATACACTAGAAGGGACAGAACAGCCGTTTGTTTGTCAGATGGAACTCAAGCACAAAGATAAAAGCTGTAATTGCCGGATTACTCTTGTGTAAAAAACATCCAGCCTAGCCAAAAAGCCGATTTTGTCATTCATCAAGAGACATTCGCACAGACACTTGAGGGGAAACACGTACACAACGCGTCCTGAACCCTATTGTTACACACAAACACAAATATGCAAAAACGGCAGCGCTCCACATGCGCGTCACACCACTTTGTTCGTCGGAGGCTTGCAATACTCAGAGACATTCCTCATGTTAGTGAACCTGACCGACCCTGGCACGCGTATCCAAATTGAGATCCAGAGGTTGCGGTATCTTTGACTCAGAAGAATTAAGCCACACACAAATGTTGGCAGCTGTGTGTATCCGCTGCTCTTGTTTCCTGTCAGAATCGTAACCTCCCATAGGCTCGCCGTGCATTATGTGAATAAGCGTGGAAGGCTGACCTGAAATCAACCCCGTAACATAGCCATTTCAATAACATCCCCTTCTGCCATCATTCTTTAACAGTGTTTTTTATGGCCCACATTATATTTTCCTATATTCCCCCACGAGGGTTTCTAGTGCACATTCCCTTCTGTCATAAAATAGGTGGAGTTCCAGCACTGAGGTCTAAGAATAACATCCTGTTTTTAAGTGCGAGGGATTCCTGTCACTCCTTTGTTGTGGCCACCTCCCGACCAGAACGCTTCCTGTCTGATAAAAGCATCAGGCGGAGACGCATTGTTCTGCGGTCCGATCCCAGTCTGCTGCGGTCGGGGTGAACCTTTCCCTGCACCATAGTCATCAGGGGTTAACGCACATAAATCATTCAAAGCACTTTCAGCTGGTCAACATTTGCAGTTTTTGCGAGAGCCGCTAGAGCAGCACATACCAGCATAATCCGCTCTCACCTAATCCACTTACAAGTATATTGGGTTTAAGGCTGTTTTATTGTATAAGGGAAAACCTTGGTCCCTGCTGTTCACATACTATTATGTCACATGTTCATTATAGGCACTGCTTTCAAATGATCATTTTTTTATTGAGAAGATAATTAATGCTGTCAAATGATTAATCGTGATAAGCCCTAAAACAAATATGCAGAAATTAAGCACTGGCTGTAGTTCAGCTAAGCACACCAGTATAAATTCAAACTGAACTTTCCACACCACACAGGAAAATGAATTGAAATTGAAACTAAATTGACAGGAACAGATAAATCCAAGACAGATGATCCATTCTGGAGAAGAATTCTTCCATCCATCTAGCAATCATAAATCCATCATATAGTTCTGCATTCCGTTTACTCCCTCGATTTTAATTCAGTTCAGATTGGAATTTGAAAGGCATTCTAAATTCAATTCTGAATGCTGCACTACTTTGCTTTCTATGCAAGGTCAGTGTCGCAACAGTTCTTGCATTTTAAGTCTATATTCACTCTGTCAAGTGAATAGTCTCCACCTCTCTCCCAGAAAGTAATTGGCTATCTCCAAAATTGAATACACTCTTTTTTGAACAAGTAAAGTACTTTATCATCACGCATTGTCATTATCACGTGACCTACCAGCATCAGTTGTGTTGCATCGCTGACATCAATAAATCCCATAGCCTTGTGTGATAGTAAAGTGTCTAACGTATGCACACTTTAGAATCATGCCAGACGTAGTAGGTGATCCGTGTACTGTGACATACTCGGACATACTTCTTTTGTCACATACTACTTTTCAACTACTATATAGCAGGAATGTATCCCATACTTGGGTGGTGGACTTCTCTAAATGTGTAATCGCTTTTAACTCATTTCCAGCTTAATAGTGCTTTCAGCTTAACCAATGGCGTGAGTTTGGGTTGTAACATATTTGTCTGAGCAACAGTAGATGGCTTTCAGGTGGGAGGGTGATTAGGAAGTGGAAACAATGATTATTTTAGCATTCCGTTTGTAGTGCCAAAATTACGCTCTTCACCTTTAAGCGAAATGTCCCTCAAAGCATTATATTACTTACATTTCCTGTTCCCTTTGAGATAAAAAGGTCTTCAAACTGAATTGAATATAGCTGAACTACAGTTTCCAGGGAGACCAAAACCACATGTCCTGATTAAAAGGTCAGCATACAACTGAGACATACCAAAAGACCAGGGAGATCCAGTCCTGTTTCATCTTACACAGATGAAATCTTTTCGCCTGAGCATTTGCTGATTTGATTAACATACAATTACATGGCGAACAGCAGCCTAAAACCGCTTAATACGTTCTGAAATCTGAGTTTACAGAACAAGAGAGCTGTTTGCATCTAAACTTCACATTATGAGCTCTGGGCGACATGTGCCTTCACATAAATTTATTCGTTTTGAAGGTGAAGCTTTTTTTTGCACTTCAACATACTGTGTGCCGCTTGAATGCACATTAGAAAAGAAACATCTACCAAATGCATAAATTGATGTGTGTGCTGATTTCATGCTCAGGCTGCTAGTCTTAAACCCTAGGCTTTGTTCTAAAAACAAAAAAAGCAACAAAAAAGCAGCACTGTGGAGTAGGGCTGTAGCTATCGAATATTTTAGTAATCGAGTATTATACTGAAAATGTCATCGATTAACCGAGTAATCGGATAAAACGTTTTTACTTAATTAAAGAGCAATATCAAATATGCAAGAGAAAATAAGACAGGTCTTTTAAAATGAACAACTAATTGGTTTATTTTTTTGGAGGAAAGAAACCCTACATTTTATTTATTGATGATATTTCTAAAAAAAAAAATTATATTAATATTAAAATATTAGGGAAAATATTATTATCATACAGTAAGTTCATGGCTGTGCATTTATAAACCCTATTCATTGCAATCAAACTAAAATGACCACACCTGTTGTATTGAGCACATTTGACTTAGGGACATGATTACAACAATTTATTCAACGTTCAGTATTCGTTAGAACACTTTCAACAGTGCAGCGGTAAAAGTTCAGCAGTATGTGGGGGGGGGCAGGTGTGCTTCCTTCAGTTTCCTAAGGAAGTAAAGGCGCTGTTGTGCCTTTTTGACCAGTGTTGTGGTGTTGATTGTCCTGGAAAGATCCTCAGAGAGATGAACACCAAGGAACTTGAAGCTGGTCACACGTTGCACTTTTACCCCATCAATGCAGATGGGAGTGTGTGTGGTCTTTCTTGGTCCGTTGGTAGTCCACAATCAGCTCTTTGGTCTTCTGGGTGTTCAGCGCAAGGGTGTTGTTGGCGCACCACATTGCTAAGTGCTGAACCTCGTCCCTGTAGGCTGTCTCATCATCATCGCTGATCAGGCCTACCACCGTGGGGTCATCTGCAAACTTGATTATGGAGTTTGAGCCATGCACAGGTACGCAGTCGTGGGTGAAGAGGGAGTAGTGGATTGGACTCAGCACACAGCCCTGTGGTACTCCAGTGTTTAAAGTCAGGGTGGAGGAGGTGTGGTTACTGATTCTAACAGACTGTGGTCTGTTAGTGAGAAAGTCGAGGGTCCACTTGCAGAGGGAGGGACTGATGCCAAGATCAGAGAGCTTGGAGATCAGCTTGGATGGGATCACAGTATTAAAGGCAGAGCTGAAATCAGTGAATAGCATCCTGACATATGTGTTGGTTCCATCCAAGTGTGTCAGGGCAGATTGGAGAGCTGACGCAATTGCATCCTCGGTTGACCTGTTGGATTTGTAGGCAAATTGATATGGGTGTAGTGTTGGTGGGTTTTCATGTGGGAGAGGACCTGCCTCTCAAAACACTTTGCTACGATGGTAGTGAGGGCAACGGGGCGAAAGTCATTGGGGGTCATAGCACTAGTATGTTTTGGGACAGGAATAATGATTGCAGTTTTGAAGCATTTGGGGACAGTGGCTTGGGCCAAGGAGAGATTGAAAATGTTGGTGAAGACCTCAGCCAGCTGTACTGCACAAGACCTAAGCACTAATAACCTAAGGCCAGAGATTTCCATTTTCCTTGACAAAAACGTCATCTCAGACGGAAGGCCAAAACGGAGAGAAAAAGATGCGTTTTCAAACGAAAACATAAACATGACGCTCTCGCCGGTGGCGGTGTGAACGCATGGTTAAAAATGAATGAATTCCGGCCCCTTTGACGCTCTCGTCGTCGGTCTTCTCTCCACACCTGTCGTGCAGTATTGCACTGACCGTTGTGGTTTATCCCATCCATTCACCTGGTCTCGGGTGACAGTCCTACTGTCTCTGAGTAGGACATTTTAGTCGTTTTCTCCTGTTCATTTGGTCTCTTTGCTCATTGCCATTGTTATTGCTCCCTTCCATTGCACAGCCCGCCCTAGTCTGTGCTCGTGCCCTCATCATGTCCTTCCGCTTCGTGGGTGACGTAAGCGTACGGGCATTGTCACAGTAATGCAAAAATCATTGCGAAAAAACGTGACATAAACTTTAAAATTAATTAATAGAGGCTTCGAGGCAGAGGATTTTGCCTCGATAATTTTTTGTAATTGAGTTACTCGAGTTAGTCGAGAGAGATAAACATCACCACATAGGTGAGACGAGAGATCAGTATCACCAAAACCCAAGGAAGCGTGTTTGTCTTGCATATGCGTGTTGGGTATGCATGTTCAGAGTGCAGGTACTACACAATCGACTTCCTGGAAAAGACTGCAGAATTTCACTGAATCCATGTGGCCTTGGATATGAAATGATTTGTTATTCATATCATGCTCCCCGAAGCTGCTGATTGCATGCAGCTGTCTCACAAAGCGAGGCCTGCACGTTATTTTAATCTTTCCAGAGTGCATAACTCCAAAGATTGCCAAAACTGTGGCCACAGCCCAAACTAACGCTAATAAAGCAACATGCACCTGTGAGAGATGCTACGACCCCCTGCGAGCGTGATCTCATTAGTGTGCATGAGCTCCTGTGACACGGCTCATGCGAGGTGTATCGCCGCTACAGTAAAGGGGCGGTCACGTGGGGCCATTGTTTGATTTTCCTCCACGGTTAATCCGATCATCTCATCACGACTCGGCTCCTCCTTTCTTTCTCCCTGCAGCGAGACAGAGGCAGCCGTCAGACCCTCATCTGGGCCCCTGACCCGTGCCTCTCGCAACATAAGCCAAAATTATTCCGCTGTTTGGTTACACCAGATGCAGCAGCGCCACGGATGGGCTCCGTCTGGCTTGAGCGGCTGATATGTAAGGGGATAAGCGGGTTGCCATTGCACGACAGTGGGAGACAGTCCAGAAACAGCTGTGTGTCTCCATGTTTCATAATGTCCAGTTCTCCCCCTCTGAACCCTCTAGCCCAGAGCATTTGCGCAGCAGGAACTCTCGGAGCAGCATGGAAGCTCTTGAGGAAATCTGACTCTCCCTGAAATATCCTCGGTGGTGCTCTCCCCCGCGGAGAAATTGAGCTCTAATGAAATGCCTGGAAGCAGATGTTCCGGATTGTGCATCAGGCTATCCTAGACAAGAGGGGCATCTGTTTGTGGCGTGTTTGCTAATGAATTTATGACGCAACCAACCCACCAAATCAAAGCAGTCTGAGGGGATGTGCAGAAATGAGAACGCCACTTGGAATCAGAGCTTTGCGGTGATGTTACAAATGTTGCATCCGACTTTCTTCTGTCAATTCCAGTGTCCGAATTAAAACTTATAACAGATATCGGAGTGCCAACTTTGTAGTCGTGAGCATGGCTGAACAAGCGCCCCTTGTTCTGGCACCATCAGCAGGTGAGATCTAATGTCATGCCACCATGACAAGCTTCCATCAGCTCCCAGTTACTGTTACTGGCAACAAAAGCCAAGAACAAGAACCACTCCAATGGAATATAGCTCATAGCATTATGTAAGCTAGCCAAGGTTGTGTAATTCCAGTCATTTTGTGAAAGATAAAGGTTTCGCATAGTTGATCGGTTGATGTATTAGTGTGGCACCATTTTAAGGCCTGGTTTCAGCAAGACAAATGTGGGGGTGTGATGCAATAAACAATATAAATTGAAATTTGGTGCCTGTGTTCAGGCCGACTCGAACATTCACATGGCGTCAAGGGAACCTAGTGTTTTTATGGCGAGGTGTCAATCTCTTTTCCTTTAAACGGAAAATAATGCTGTCCAACCAATAAGGTTAACGTTTTTGGTCACATGCTCAGAGCCACTGCTGTTGCATAAAAAACTTGGTGGCAAGTAATAATAACAGACTAAGCTGAAAAGTTTAATATTCTTTGTGTACCAAGGGTTTACAGAGTCATTTAATTTTCTCTACGCATTCTTTTGAACAGACAAAAAATTGATGCGAAATTCAGGCAGAATTTTTTTATACTGAACGTTCGTGTTAGAGCACGTTTTCTATCTTGCATATGCAATTATTTGTATTGTTTTTTATCATTTAAAGGGATAGTTTGCCCAAAAATGAACATGTGCATCTTCGAAACATAAATGAAGATATTTTTGTTGCAATCTGAGAGCTTTCTGACCCTCCATATACTGCAACTCAACTGACACTTTCAAGGCCCAGAAAGGTAGTTAGGACATTGTTAAATTAGTCTATGTGAAATCAGTGGTTCAACCTTAACTTTATGAGGCTATGAGAATAGTTTATGAGCACAAAGAAAACAAAGTTGGGCTATTTTAATTGTTGCTGTGCGCTATCAGGGTGAGTAATTTATGACAGACTTTTAATTTTCGGTGAACTATCCATTTCAAAATTAAAAGAATTAAGTAAACCAAGTAGCTCAGAAAACATGTCCGTAGATTTTGAAAAACAAAGAGCTGCAAATTTCATAATGTACATTTAAAGATGATGAAATAAAAAAAAAAAAGTCAAAATGCACATTCAGCTGTTGTTGCATGTACTGTAGCTAAGCCTATATTCTGGTGTGTTGTGCTCCGGTCTGGGTCTCATTAAAGATATTCAGTACTCTGCGGTTACTCTGGCGAGAATCCCACTCCCTGTGGCCCGCTATCCGCAGAGGAGTTTGCCAATGGGTGTGTGCGCCTGTGTTTGTATCTATAATGTGCATAAAACTGGAGAAAGTAAAAGTTATAAGCTTCAGATTTCAAATAATTGCTGTTTATAATCCGCTGTGGCTTTCAGTGCATCTAGATATAGTACCCTGCTTGAGCTTTGTTCAATCAGCTGATAAAAGCGGCACACTAAGCAGAGCAGTGCTTTTCTTAAAGCATAATTATGCTGATCAACTCCTCACAAGACTGTCCTGTGATGGGTGGGCTCACCTCAGGAAGAACATCACTGAACATGTCTATTGTTCATTTTATTGATGGCTTGCAGGCATTGATATCACACTTCAAAATGTAAATCCCCTACCATAACTGGAAGCCGCGAATGAATCATATGACCACACTTTTTCTGATAATCTTGAGACAATCAGATAAAGCAGTGAAGAACAATGAAAAATTCTCCTCTAAAGTCACCTGAAGCAAATGTTGCTCTGAAAAGTAAGCAGCTTTATTATGCTGCCTCCTATAGTGCGATCACACAAAAAAAATTTCACATAGATTTCACATGCACATTTTTTAAACATGTATGCGTATGACTTTTGTTGGCTGTATTCAGTCATGAGTTGAGTCTTCTTTGCTTATTCATGATGCCTGATGTTGCTTCTCATAGTGTTTCAAATTAAGATTGCTCTCTTGCAACTGAGCTTGTTTTTGCTTCAAACATTGCATCAACATTTAAAAAGTGCACTGTTGTTTAAATCTTGCTGTTGAGGTTTGCAAATGAGGAAGGTGGCTGAGAATCTGATGCCGTCTCCAAATGTAGTCTGATAATGCATAAACAGAAAAGACATTACTTGATGTTTTTACATTTTTTGGTTAGCATGGTATTGTTTGAGACCGATAAACAGCTTGAAAGTAGCCCATCCCAACCGTAGTGTCAAGCGTCTCCGTTTTGAAACCACAGATGAGATCGACTAACCACATCCTTCTTATGAAACAGTTGCAAAATTGTTGCATGGAAAAGGAGAAACATTGCACATCATAGTTGATACCTTGAAAAACAAGGTGCCAACTTGGTTTTTTTGCTCAGACAAAGACTCCTTGGTGAGGCATATGAGAAACTGAAACAGTCAATGCCTTTGGCTGCCTGAAAGAAAAAGAAAAGAAAAAAAAAGCATGTGAAGTTAAGTGAATTCGATCCATGAGCTTTGACTAGAGAGCCATTTACTTTCAGTGTGCTTGTGGTGATTTATCTTGCTAAATTGAAGGCTTGGTTGGTTGCTGTGAGAATGGCGACTCTTAACAGGAGTATCTCAACGGGTACTCCATATTGATTTTCCCAGCAGCCTCTGAAATCATAGTACTTTGAAATCTGAAAACATGAGCAACAAGAGGGCAAATCAGGGAGAGAAAGAGGAAAATACCTTATAGTGTACACCTTACAGCTTATTTCAAAGTGTCTATAAACATATAAATGGACCATGGTCTGACCTTTAAAGTTAAAAAGGGTGCCTCTGTAATTCATCCAACCATGATAGGAACAATCTGAAAATTGGGGGACACACTCCAAAATAATGCTCTTGAAAAAAGCACAGCTGTGTTTATCTTAACCAGACTTATTCCACTGACTAATGCTAAGACAAAGCGTTTGGGACACCGGTTTAAAAACGATCATGTATTTTGCTATACAATAATGTTATGAACACCAGTTTTCGCACAGAATTGGACTACTTTCACTATGTAGACGTGGGTTGTTTTATAATTTAGTTTTTGTCCACTAGTTGAAGTGACCCCAATAACCTGATATTTAGCACCAGAAATTTTTATTTTGCAACACAAAACACTATTTTTAATGGGGGACCCCTCTGGAAACATAATTGACCAAGTTTTGAGTAGCAGTGGGGCAGGTTTTGCTGTGAAAACCTGGCAACCCTAATGAACACATTCTTTGCATCCATTGTAGCCTTTCACTAAAATGCACTATTCTATTAGTGTTTTATTTATTTATTTGTTGTTGTTTTTGTCATTTTGGACATGGTACCATGATTATACCATGTTTTATATATATATATATATATATATATATATATATATATGGTGCAAGATTTATTTGAATCTTTTGATTCATTTGATTTCAAAGTGTGCTGCGCAAATCATATATATATATTTTTTTATTTTTTTATTTTTACACAGTAGCATATAGCAAAGCACCTTAAGTAAACATCTCTTGCTACAGTTTTTGTATAGCCTACCATGTTACTTACCACCACAATGCTTATTTGCCAGAGTTAAGGCTGATTTTGCGTGTATAAATGTTGTTTCATTTAGCTGTTAGGTTCGCATATGGAGAAAAGGAGTGGTGCAGCTGGCATTATCAGCTGTAAAGGCTACATACATCTACTGGTCATAGTCTCTGCAGTGCATCTGCTCATTCACAGTGTGTTCACAGACAGATAGATCAGTGGTATTATGATGTCACAGGGTGCTTAGGGCTGAAGTGAACCAACACTGTGAAAACATTCGCATGTTCTTTGTTCTTTTGCCCGAAACGGTTCGTTGCATAACCCTAAGAGACTTTAGGCTTTAGAGTTCTTGTGTTCTAGCTTAAGGTAGAAATGGGTTTCGTTTCCAAGCCCTACCGCTGTCGTATCCAGTTTTAGCTGCCATTAGCTTTAAATGCATGTCTCTGTTAGGCCTGAACTCATCCACCGGTAATGGAGGAGCCACCCTGGCACGATATAAAAGACATCGGTAACTTTGCTCTCACCCTTTCCCCGAACTCCCACCAGACTTGTGACACTGCCCCATTTATGTTCGCCCCTGCCGACATCATGTCTGTAGTCTGCTTCCAGTGTAAAGATATTATAGATTGTCATTGTTTTAGTTTGTCATTGATCTGAACCGCCTGAACAGTGCACTTGGGTATCCGAGTCTCATGCCTGTTTGTGTTGTACCGGGTGATCCGAGATGAAAGGCTCTTAGAAGCAGTTTGGAAGTGAAGCCCCCTTGCTTCGGAGTGGCACTGGGCCTCCTGCGTGCAATCTTAATGGAGCAGAAATTTACTCCCCCCGCCCTCTTCTCCCGCTCGGTTCCACAGGCTCTACTGGCCCCAAGCTGCCATGGGGCCCCTCGATCAGATAACATCAGCACTGTTCTGCTCACTGGCCCAAACCGCACTGAAGGCAACCTTTGGCTCCAGAGCGGCACGCAGGCGTTTGAGCATCTGTGCGCTGTACAACATCTGAGCAGATTTTTGAGGGCGTGATGTTTATCTTAGAAATATTCCACCCTCAGCATCCATCAGATAAGACTGTATTACGTGTCTGTGACACAAATTGTTTTTACTGCCTTGCTTGTGTTCCAATTCTTGTGCAACAACGGAGAAATGCAGCATGTCTGCGCTGCAAAAAACTCTTTTTGGCCACACGCCACCTGGCCATCCATTTAAAGGTGTTGCCTTCTGGAACACCAACGCAGTGCATTCCACCTCAGCACAACCAGCTGCAGTCGGAATTGATCAGATTTGCCAAGAATAACCTCTATACCCTCATTTTTCTGGATTGGGAAAACCTACATCAGAAACATACACTAAGGGGGACTCATAGTCTCTACCTTATGAGCCTGGCTCATGAATATTACAACAAAACAAAAATATATGGAAACATACAAACACACACACATATATACACACACACACACAGACCACAATTTATATTATGTTCTAACTACATATATTGTACATATGTTTTCATACAGTACATGAAGAGTTCATTTGCAAAAACAAAATCTTGGTAATTTTGGGTAATTTTGGCTATTCGGACGGGACTAGTTTTATAGGGTTTTACAGTCTTTAAAGAAATTTTTGGTGATTTTAATGTCCTCTGAATCTATCCATGTCTGTGTTTTTCTCTAACAATCTCTGTGATAATTCCAGAGAAAATTACCTACGGTTTTTCAGCAAACTCAGTGATCCTCTGAGAAAACTAATCCGAATGCAATGTCTGTGGTATTATTTTTCACAACACGTTTCCTTCTGTTTTGGCCAATGCGAACTGCCGTAGATGTTCTTCCCGCATGCAAGTTTGATATATTTTGAGATAGAAAAAGTATTCTGTATTCATCGTGTCATTAAACATTCTCATTTGGAATTCATCGTCTCTGGGCCCTCTGCCCTCCGCTGAGAAGCGCGGCCGCGACAGCGCTGGCACGCCAGCGTGACAGAACGACCGATCCAAACAAAGAGATGGCATTCACCGCGGGATTCATCGTGCTCGTCCACTGAGATCCGTCGTTCGATGACTTTGTCTGTGAATTTCGCCAGCTTGCCAAATGATCAGGTCTTGGTGACTCAGTTCTCTCTGCGACGTTCTGGAGCACAGCCCATCCGTTCAGCCCTGTAGAGCTCCCAGATGTGAGAGATTTGGAATGGAGGTAGGCGGTATTTTTATGTTTAATGACTGTCCGTGCCCAGATGGGAGGACATCATCCGCTTAGTCAATCACTCCAGTACCACCACCTGAATCAGGAGCCGTTTGGAGGCTTCCCCACTATGAATGCGGACATCTCTGCGGACATCAATGTCGCGGATATCGATCCTCAGTCACGCCCCCGTGCACCGTCATCTCCTGACACGGACATTGAACCGCCATTACGGTCCCGCAAGATATTGCCATCCATGATCAAGCCTGTGTTGTAGGACCCCGATCCAGTATCGACCATAGTTCCAGTTCCTGTTTCACCACCAGCCAAGTTTGTAAGTGATCATGACTTTCTATGGCCTGACCCACCAGAACCTGTAATAGACTGTGATTTCTTATGGCCTGATCCACCAGAACCTGTAATAGACTGTGACTGCTTATGGCCTGAATCCTCAGCACCTGTTATAGACTGTGATTTCTCCTGGCCCGGATCCCATGTATCTGTAATAGACTGTGAATTCTCATGGCCTGAATCACCTGCACCTGTATGTCACTATGAGTTCACAGGCCCCGAAACATCAAAGACTGAATCTGATCCTGGTGCTGTTATCTGCTCGTCTGAACCTGCTCCGGCTGTTGGGACTATTAATCATGACCTAGTCTCTGGTACGAGCTCGGCCGATGAGGCCAAAATTAAACTGTTTGTACTTCTTAATGCAGTTCAGTTTCCTGTTCGGCTTGGGAGGGCTTCTTCACTGTCTGGACGGTCCAGGAGGGCAGGGTCTCTGCCTGCTCCGCCCCGGCGGGCTTCTCCGCTGCCTGCTCCGTCCCAGAGGGCTTCTCCTCCGCCTGTTTCACCCAGGTGGGCTTCTCCGCCGTCTGCTCCATCCTGGAGAGCAACTGAACTGCTTGATCGGCTCAGGAGAGCATCCTCGTTGCCTGGTGAGCCCAGGTGGGCTTCTCCGCCACCCATTCCACCCTGGAGGGTGTCTCCTTCGCCAAGGTGGGTGTCTCTGCCGCCCGCTCCGCCCTGGTGGTCGTTGCTGTCATCTCCACCGCCCCCCTTAAAAACTTTTTTTTTTGTCTGCATGTCTGGAAGCCACGCCTAGGGGGAGGGCTATGTCACACCGTAGGCGTGCTCTGTTGATGTTTTCTCCTGTCCTTGCATTCTATGTTTGTTTTCATGTACCATATGCTCGTGGCTTTTAGGTTTACCTTTTGTATCATTGTGTTATCTCTTGTTCATGACTCCGCCCCGTTCATTAGTGTTTCACTCCCTACCAGCCATGTGTGTCCAGGGGCCTGTCCCAGTATAAGCCAGGCTTATTTCAGTTAGTCTTACTTATTGCCAGTTAATTTGTTTTAAAATAAGTCAGACTATCTGCCATAAGCCTGGCTTATTTGGTAAACTTGTTTTATGGAACAGGCCCCAGGTGTTCTCCCTTATCCCTTGATAATCATGAAAATCATTAAACATGAAAATCGTGGGCGTCCGGCAATAAGAATCGAAACTCGCACGTAGTTTAGTCCCGTCCGAATAGGGCTAAATAACTACTTTAAGAAACAGCTAATACAATAAAAACATGATAACATAAGAAAAAAAAATCACTTTCTTTGAGCATTAAAAAAAAAAAGATCTGTTTTTGCAAATAAACTCTTCATATATATTCAGATATATTTATATACACACAGTGTATTTTAGCACATGTACATCTATATACTTTTAGGTGTTTTATTGTATATGCAATAACATCCATTACAATATGTAAGTAAAAAAAAGTCACATATTCCTTGCCTTTTTTTGTTGTTGTTTACAAACATTCACCTTTTAATGGTTGTCTTAAAACATGTAAAATTAAATTCTTAAAATTCTATATTTATTACAAGAAAATATGTAAAATAACAAATCTAATAAAATAATATATAATAACAAAAGAAGATGGAATAAAAAAGAATTTGTGTAATGTACCATTTCTTTCTTTAAACTATGCTTATTGTCAGTGCAACGTATTTTTCCTCATGAATTCAATTTCCCAAGAACCTAAGACTGGGAAAACATACTGCACACATACTGCTTTATCCCAGAAACACGTCTACGTCACAGATGAATTTGCCATACTTTGTTTATACACTGGTTGTCATCATGTACTGCCTCAACTTTCCCTGCGTCTCACCAGATCAAATGCATCAGCAGGTTTTTTATATGGGACCTGCTTTTGCATTAACTTGCTTGAATATTGCGGTGCACCAAAAGAGTGCAGTTAAACAACCAACATTTATTACCCATTAACATGGTACCCGAAAGCGGGGGGGAACTTCCATATGCTTCAGTGTTCTCACATATCATGTTTGGCTACAAAATGTGTTTACATAGTCTAGCTCAAAGCCATTAGTGTGATATGGGTCAATGCAAAGGACTAAGGAAGTAGTCATGGTGAAAAAAAACAGCAAACAAGTCACCTTTGATAGGGTCTCGCTTTGACTCGCATGCATTTTTGGCATGTTGAATTTTAGTTTTTCTGCAGCGAAGACCGCATGGGTATAAATAATACCTCCTTTTAAGTACTTACACATGAATCTGAGATTGAAAAAAAGAAGGAACAGTAAGACCTTCAAGATACCGTGGCTATAAATATATTTGATGCAGTAAAGCGATCAAGGTTTGCTGTGGTTCTATATAAACCAGGTACACATCAGAACACAAGACGCTCTCTGTTTGGCAGCAGCTGCTTTGAAGACTTCAGGCAGAACTGGAGGAAAATGTCTCATCATAAATTCAGTGGCTTGCAACAGCGCTGTCTTCTGGCATCCGCCCGGTTGCTTGCTCAAAGCTGCTCTGACTTTTTCGACACTGACCTGTACTTTTGTATAAATACACTCTGAGATCCGATGGCATTTCTGAGTAGATATTTTCCAAAAGTGAGAAAGTTCATCTGTCTGTTCTGTTGGTTTTAAGATCAGAGTGTAGCTTATTTGAGAAAAAGCTGTACGGTAAGCATTCACGTGTTGTTAAAAATAGCTGATTGCTTCACATTATATGCATAAACTACCGTTCAAAAAAAGAAGTCTCATGCTCACCGAGGCTTTATTTATTTGAGCACAAATATATATAAAATAATAAAAACTGGTTTATTATTCTTTTACATTTGCACATTTGTTCTCATTTATCGGCTCACTTATTCTTGTGATGTCAAATCTGAATTTTCAGCATCATTATACAAGTCTACAAGTCAGATTTGCTGCTCATGAAACATTTCTTATTATTACCAATGTTGAAAACAGCAGTGGTGCTTAATATTTTAAGTTCTTTTTACTGTCACTCTTGGTTAAATTTAATGTATCCTTACTGAAAAGAGAGCTGACTCCGCTTTAAATCCATTTATCTAATGTGTTCTCTTCATTTAGTTCTGTAAGTTAAAGCAAATGCTCACATTTCTATGGTGAAAGGATAAATAGGAAATGATGGAAAGAGGGGAAGAGAGAGAAAGAGGCACTTAATCATTGCGTCAGAAAGGAAGTGAGGGCATTGATCTCTGGGAAAGCGGATTGCCAGACTAGTTTATCGCTGCTTTCTGATGCAAAGTGTCATTTCAAGCATATTTTCTTCTTGCCCTGAACTGCAGCTTACACACACACATGTTGGTTTTTGTGATTTATGGGGACTCTCCATAGGCGTAATGATGTTTATTCTGTACAGACTGTATGTAGTATTGCCCTACACTGACCCTACACCTAAACCTACCCCTTACAGGAAACTGTGTGCATACACTATTTAGTATGTTTTTTTAAGCCTTTTGAATTACGGGGACATTGAAAATGTCCTCATAAAACACCTTCATATTGTAATACCTATGTCATACCCATGTCATTATACAAATTTGAGTTCTCATAAACCACATAAACCCACACACACACACACACACACACAAACAACAACATGAGGAAATGTAAATCATGAACCAGTTTTGTGCGAACTGTCCCTTTAAGGGTATTTTAAAAGAGCTGTGTATAAGTGTTATAGAGCATCATGTGAACGTGGAACTTTTATCAGATTTCATCCGTTTTGGAGATTTTAAATATATTTTCAGCCCGTTGAACAAAGAGTGGTTGTTTCTAAGATCTTACCTCAATCTAACCTAATCCTGTAAAGGTTTGCCGGCATTGATCACATGTTTGTATTGTGCTCACGCTGTGGGGCCTGTATGTTTTGAAGCCCTTGCACGGGCCTCTTCTGCACTGAAGTCCTGCTAATCTCTATTGTTATTTTGGGGGGGGGAGTGTTCAAAAAGAGCTGTCAATATCGCTAGAGTATCGCTACCCCACACACACAAACGTTTACATAGCTTCCTATGGACACACTACACACTTCCACTGTTGAAAAAAAAAAGAGAAAAACATGGACAATAAACTTACAATTACATACTATTGTTTTGATTATTACAGTACAGTTTTACAAAGGATTACGAAGTATGCAGATATTTCTTTCAAATATAAATGCATTCTTTATCAGCATATGAGACACTGAAGACTGGAGTAACACTGCTGAAAATTCAGCTTTGAGAAGGTATTTTGAAGACACACAACTATGACAAACAAGACCGACCAATCCAATCTTGAGCACAGACACCTAACACAACCCCGTTTAATATGTATGTGCTTCATACAGCTGGATTATCCACTCAGTCTTTCCCTCAGGAACAAACAGACTAGCAGATGGCTTAACCCTCGGCTCATAAAAGAGTTCTGTTAGCTTTGTGCTGTTTGCTCGATGTAGAGATTAGCCCTAAACCTTGTCTTGTTTTTGGGAACCAGGCTGATTTCACGTTGAGTTCACAGAACTGGCTGCAGTCTATGTGCATGACATGTTTCATAAAGAATGGTTAAAGCTCTGAATTACTAAGAGCTTTTTGAGTTTGGTTTAAGGCCCACTCAGACTTTTACTTCCTCTTGTCTGCCATAGCAGTTCGTGAATCGTGACTGACAGCAACAAGAGCTTGTGAGGTAAGGTTCATTAATGCGGCTGATCAAGGCTCTGCTTTGATTGCGTACAAAACCCCATCAAAAATGTTTCGGTATTTTGTATAAGGACTTTGCTACAACTTTTTTAATCTCATTATATACAGTGCTTTACACCTGCATGGTACAGAAAGTAATTAAATCAAAAGACCTGCCCAGATACATGCTTTGATAGTATTTCCTTTTTCTTCCTTTTTTTTAGATTTGGATTATATTTTTATGTGGTATTTTCTGTAGAAATGTATCAAACGGCTGTCTTATTAATAAGGTCTTATTAAAGGTGCCATAGAATGGAAAACTGAATTTACCTTGGCATGGTTGAATAATAAGAGTTCAGTACATGAACATAAC
>JAUMHQ010000048.1:7411985-7424654 GCA_032361165.1 Enteromius paludinosus
GCGAGATATAAAGTCAGAATTGCGAGATATAAAGTCAGAATTGCGAGATATAAAGTCAGAATTGCGAGATATAAAGTGCTGATGATTTAAAAAAAAAAAATTACCCTTATGATGGTTTTGTAGTCCAGCTATGTGACTGACCTCTACGGTGTACTGGAACCGTGTGTAGAATTCCACCTGGACACCCCTGTTTTCCCCCACAGTGTCCAAGATCATCCGCAGGAGCAGCTCCCACAGACTCTGCAGAACCCTGGCGTGCACAACAACAAGAAAGATCACGCTCACGGACACAGTAACCTCCTTCACATGCAGTCGATTACCACTTTACAGAGCAATTTACAATTTACTTGGAAAACATGCTTCCAAGGACAAATCTGTGTGTCATTACTGTTATCATTACAGTACTGTATGTGCCCCTTATCACTAAATGAAGCAAGTAATTACCTTGTTAGATTCTCTTTAACCAGCGACTCATTGAGGATGACTAGAGTGTCATCTAGGTACTTCATCAAAGGAGCCACAGCCTGGAGCAGTTCATCAAAGAGGACATATGTTGAAAAACACATTAGGCCATGATTACAGGTTCTTTCTCTATTTCTTCATACTTGCCTCGTCAGTGTTAATGGAGTCTGGAGATAGGCCGATGTGTTGAATGCATCTTCTGAGTTCAGGAAGCATCTGTGTAGGACAAAGTTTCATGTGATTGATGTTTTATTCCAGAAACCATGCACTGGTCAGGGTGTGTGTTTCCCAAAACCATCCTTAGTCAACATAAGTTATTGCTCCAACACAATTGTAGTTTGTGATTCTATACTGTTAAACCAAAGTGGTTCAAACAACCGATGAGTGACAAAGTTTCTATAGTCTTGGAAAATAGACATGATTAGCTTTTACTGCAAAAATCTGACACTAATTCCATTTTAAATCTGACATGAGTTTATTTATCCAATATTGCATTCAATTATGTAGTTAAAGAGTTAGTTCCCATTACCCGTGATTTACTCGCCCTCAAGCCATCCTAGATGTATATGCCTGTCTTCTTTCAGACGAATGCAATTGGAGTTCCTGGATTCTCAGAGCTGTGTAACGGCAGTGAATAGGCATTAAGATTTTGAAGCCCCAAAAAGTGTCTATCCATCATAAAAGTGCTCCACACAGCTCTGATTAGAAAATGCCTGATGTCTTGTGAGAGCCACGTTTTGTTTACATCAGTTTGTTTACCAGTGTACTCCTGGCTTGTATCAAAATCCTCTAACATTTTTCTTTACAAACCCTCGACTATGCACTTTTAGTGGACTTCAATATCTCAACCCCCATTCACTGCCATTATAAAGGACATTTTTAATGTAACTCTAATTGCATTTGTTGGAAAGAAGAAGGTCATTTATATCCAGAATGGCTTTTTTGGGTGAATTAATCCTTTAATTGATGTTACAGATTGTGTGCTTAAATTGGAAAGTCATTCCATAAATCTTATTTTCAGTTTGGATACAATATGCCTTAACGTTAGCATAGCATGTTTGCGCAGTACGTTGCCATAGCTCTTGATATAATCGGGTCTCTTAGCAGCAGAACTGTGCTTCTTGATGTATGCCATTACCCTATCAGTAAGGTGTGCGATTAGGCGTTTGGCCTCCCTCTGCAGGTCGATATCAGCATTGTAGAGCTGTCCATTGAGGGACTTGTTGACCTGCTCCTTCCCTTCCAAGCCGCACGACTCCTCCATGGCCAGTTCGACCCCCCGCCAATCCAGCTCCCGCGGCAGACCCCCCAGGTACACGCGGACATGCTCCGTGCTATTCAGAGCGACACAAACCTGTGCCGAAGCAGCAGCCAGGAAGAGGAGGAAGGGAGATCGGAAATGAGGAAAGGAGAGGTAAAGCGCGGAAAGAACAAAAAGGAAGAAAATAAGGAGGTCTAAATGGGGCGGAGGGAGAGAAAAAGCATACAGTGCAAAATGAAAAGGGGGCGCTAACGAGGTCAGACACACTGTGACACAGGCGCACCGCTGAGACGTCAGTGTTGTCAGGGAGAAGCACTCAACGCTGACATTTACTTCGCTCGTAATGAAAGCCAACCCTCCCTTGCCCAGAAGCGCTACCTGCACGATGAAACTCTTATGGTCTCGTCCCAGCTGGCCCCTCTCAATCTTGCGCTTGATCAGCTCGGCGTAACACACCGCCTCGCTGCAGAAATTCTGCCACACATCAAGAAAGAATTGTGTTATGTGGGTGAAACCATCAATTCTCCTTTCCATTACGAGCATGCTTTTTATTTTTCAGTGTTTTTGACCGCCGCTTCCAGCTGTGCGAGCTTAAACTGCATGCTTATGAAAGTGGAGCTTAGAGGCGCTCACGTCCGTCAGGCGTGTGATGAAAATGAAGGCTCCCGCTGAATCGGGCCATGCCAGTTGGGCCCAGAACTCCTGCACCTGACTGAAGCACATCGTAACATCCACCGCCGAGGAGCTGTGTTTGGTCTGACTCTGGATCGGCTCCAGCTGTATCATTAAAATAGACACATGTTACGCTATGCAGCCAATACAATACGTTCTCAGCGGGGTACATTAACTTGATTTTTGCCACTCGTAGAGGCTGATTTTATAGGTCCTCTCAGCACACACTTGAAACTGAAGGGGGTTTTCACAGTGATGCCATTGAAGAACCATTATGGGTTCCTCAAAGAGACTTTCAGTGAACATTTCTTAAAAGAATCATTTCTGAAGTATATTTTCTGCCAGGGCCATGATTTATAAAAAGAACTGCAAGTAGTTCATAGAAATGATTATAGAAAAACTATTGTATAACTAGTCTGGAAAGTATAGGAAAGTACAAGAAATCTTTAAATTAAAAACAGTTAATGCTATATGATTCTTATAATTTTTCTTAATTTGTGCTCATTAAGCAATTAAGCAAATACATTTATATTTAAATGTGAAAATTAAAAACAAAATGATCTAATATAAAAATAAGATATTGGCATGACGGTTGCAGACAGCTATATGAAGAAAATTCAACTGTAGCGTATATGCTTTTTTTTAAAAGTGGAACTCGGTTTTACAATGTCTCACTGGCAGGCATGGAAACCATTACACATGTCTTGGCTTGTCATCATATCACCCTGCACCATTTCCATCATCTTCCATAAGCAATTTATCTCTGTCTACTCAAGTAAGGTATGGAATCTGCCTAAAACACTGCTTCCACCTTATTGTTTGCCCCACATCTGCCAAAAAAAGTCTACCAATATTATGACGACCTCAGTATAATTCAATGTAGCACTTTACAAATAGACAGAGACCCTTATTGTAAAGTGATTGTATGTTCATGTTAAGTCAATCCCTAGTTTTCAGGGAAACAGGCTGATAATCTGTTGCTATTTTATGCTATTCTTTCTGATATCCCCATTGAAAAAATAAAATTAATTGGCCATGTATTGTATTGGTAGCTATAATATGCTACAATACTATAAAGCTTCGTCCTTCTCCAACTCACCTGATCCATTTCCACAGCTTTACGGATCCTGTCAGTGGATCTTTCATGTACAATCTGCAGCCATTTATGAATAGAGGTCTTAAACCAGTTGTGAAATCCAGTTAGAGCCAACATCTTAGTGTCTCTGAAAAGAAATGTCCACATGTGAATCACCAGCTATGACTAAGCCATCCTCAGGCTCACTCAAGAGTAGATAACCTTGTCAATTCCGGGTAAAAAAAAAATTTATCTATCGCCCCTCATGTACATTTACTCTTATAATTGGCATAGCTGATGAATTAGTTCTTAAGCAGATCGAATAAGAGGAACCCAATGACTAACTTAAGAGGCAGAAACTCCCTGAAGCGCTTGAGGGACTTCAGAGACATGTAGAGCTCAAAAAGCGTCTCTCCCATGGTTTGGGTGAGTCGTGAACTCTCCTGCTCCAGGTTCCCACACACTCGCTCCATTGCCACACTCACGTCATCTGCCACCTGGAGACACAGAACAACTTTAAAAACTCCTGTTTATCGAGACTTATTTTTAAGCGCTCCCAGGGGTGCTCAAACTTACAAGCTTTTCTAACTGCCGGTAGGAGATGCTGAAGAAGTCAACCTTTACAGAGCTGAAAGGCGAGAAACAAAAACATTTTTAAGCTTGTTTCATTGATGTTATATCCGAACCCATCTCATTAAAATGTAGTGTGCTTTAAACAAGCTATCCGTAGGTTGGTTTTCTTGAATGCTGTGTCTCTGCAGGGCAATCAAAACATTGTTCTGATTGTTGTTACCAACATAGCAATCCCGACTTGGTTTGAGTTTCGTCTGTTTAATGCGCCAATGGTAGGCAGGGATCATGCTTTGGAAACCTATCTGAAATTATTTTTTTTAGGGATGCACGAGAATGATCGGCCGGTCTGTAATGCACGTTTTGTCAGTAAAGCCAATTCTGTAATCAGCCTTAAATGCCATCACATGCTTGAATTCATATTGAGGCGCATGTACTAACTACACATAGCCGTTGTTCACGGACGAGCTGCTCAAAACCATGTTCATTATCAGATTATTCAATATTATTATTCTGAAACTACACAGGTCTAAAAATACCTGTAATAAAGCTTGTTGTAGACATTTTGTCCTCTCTGCACATCAACACATACTGCATCCACCACCATAACCAAACGCCTCAGCTGCTCCTCTAGAGTCTGTAGAGATGTACAGACAACAGGTACATCAGATACTGAAATGCTTGACCAATGCTTTCTTATTCAATTGGTTGGTTTCAGCTGGTCATGTGCTGGTTCCTAAGCTGGTCCAACCAGCTTAAGACCAGCAAAGGACCAGAATTAACCAGAATCCCAGCTTTAAAACATACCTAACCAGCATATTGTGTTTTTTTCAAAAGGGGCAGTATGAAAGCATACATGGTTGGAACTACATTGGAAAACAATTTTTTATTGTAATTAAATCAATACTTACGCCTTCATCTGGTTTGATGTTTGATATTATACCTTCATACCATTCAACTGTTCCTTTCTAAAGACAGGAATAAACAAAGAATCCATAAATTACAAATAATAGTAATATACAAATGTAACCTAATGTAGTAAAAATTAACTATTTAAAATCACAGTGTACAGTAGCGCCAAAAACATTTGGACAATTTAGGACACATAAACCATACTAACTGTAGAAACGTTGCTGCATTTAATACAAAATATAAAATCAAATAGCATCTGCCAGAGCTTTTCTTAGAGCCATGACCGTTAACCATCAGGAAGTCATCTCCTCTCAAGTTTCACAAAGGTCTAATATATCAGTCACAGGTGTACAGTACTTCATCACATGCGTGTATTCTATGTTTGGCAACCAGAAAGTATTACAATACTTTTGTCTCTATTTTTAACAATGTATATAACATAGGATTCTTTGATGAAATGGAAATAAAAAAAAAATAACAGCATTTATTTGAAAAGTAAAGCCATTTCTAATGTTACAACAGATTTCTGTCACGTTTTGGGTTTGACTAAATAAAATTCTATTTCTGCTGAAAAAACAATAAAAAACCGTCACAGAAAATCCTAATGGTTTCTGCTACAAAAACCATTACAAACATTGCAAACCAAACTTTGAACCATTAAAAAATCATGTTGTGTTTTGGGACATATTCCATTAGGATTTACTGGTTTTGACAAATCACCAATAACCAATAAAAACCCACAGGGTCCATTACAGCTTCCATTAAAACCACTAAAAGTCAAATTTATAGCCAGTAAAACCATTAGAAATTTTCCAGTGGTGTCTGTTTTTTTTTTTCAGGCAGAGCTTCAGAAGGGCTTATTTACCCCAAACTGTTTAACAGCAGTGTCCAAATACCTTTCTATATGTCTGTATCACCTTCTTACCTTTATAACTGTAGCTATTTCCAAGTGCAGTTCGCAGCGGTTTGAACACACTGCTCTAAAGGCTGCCATTGACTGCATGTGACCGATGCTCCTAAGGCACACATACACACACAGCAGATCAATATCCAAAGAACCGTTTCAATGACACCATGTGGAAGCTGCACAAATTGTTTGTGTGTTGGCTGAGCCCAGTATACTGTACTACATTCTAGTAGCAACACTAGAAATGCCCACAGGATGTCAATTTTTGCGTGTCCCACTACCCAATACAGATCTACCCATAGGAGTCCGAAAGGGCAGATCACCATGAGCTCCCAGACACAGCTGCTTCAATTGATGGCAGAAATATCTGAATTGAAATGGTTTTATTTTGGTCCTTCAGCCTAGGAGATCGACCGTATGAAAGCCGGGTCCTGTGAACATATGTGAGAGTTCATGAGTCTCTGTAGCCTGTGTGTGTGTGTATGAATTCACCTCAGCATAAGCTCACAGCGAATGATGGCAGCTGAGTTGTTGCAGGGGAACACTTGACGCATACTCTTCATTTGAGACAGGCAGTAATCACAGTAAAGTCTGAAGCTCTCTGCCAAGAGACCCTCCTGCACTCAGAAACGCATAATTATAGACTGGACACAAATGAAAAGAATTAGTTCCAAACTACTGTAGAGCCTTAGGGGGGAGTTCACGTAGAATTAATTACACCCGCTGATAGCGTTGTTTATTTGCACACGCCGACTGCACTGTTTTAGCACTCGATTCGCTGAAGGTATTAGCAACGCTGAATATAATAAACCAAGTTGACAATAAAGGAGCCGTATATGTGCAAATATTGGCAATGCAACAAAGTCGACTGCATTTACCTGACACTGCACTTTAAAAAAGAAATTAAAAGTATTTTACATTTTAAATTACATTTTAAAAAACATACTTTCCAAACTATCCAGTGCCTTTCAAATGCAAAAACACGTCTTGTTTTTCCAGTAAAATATCTCAAATCTATTAAGAAATATAAATGTACTGTTTTTTTGTTTGTTTTTAAAATTAATCCTCTTAATCTACACTTAGAGAAATAAGGTTCTTTTTTCACATGAAGTAACAGTATTACTATTATTATTGCTGGCGTATACTAATAGGGGCCCATGGCCACTGCTTGTGCATAGGGCCCAGAATTTGGTGTTATGCCCCTGATGGGACCATACTATTTAGCATATATGGGTTTCTACTATTGTTACAGCCAAAGAATGCAAATTTGGTTCTGTTCAGAACCATTTTACTTAACAGTGTACTTTATTGGTAACTAAGTGTACCATTCATGGTCTTATCTTTCGAAAACTGTAAACATTGGCCAACTCAGATATTTTTCCACTTCAACCAATAGCGGGAGTTTGGGGAATTGCTACTGTATAGCAGGCTGAGCTAGTAGGTATCTACCTGTCACAAACGGTCGCTGTGGTGAAGCGAGTCGTGAGCTTTCTCAGTGGCACGGAGACACGGGAGGCAGAGATACACTTTAACAACGAACATTTAATGTTAAACAAAGCAAACTGAAACAAAGCAAAACAAACCCGATCCACAAACGTACACGCAACTTCATAGACTGACAAACATACAAGACCAGGGGAGTGAATTTATACAAAGACTAATCAAGACAAAGACTCAAGGCACCTGGACAACACAGCTGGCAGAGAATCAAACACTAATTACAAGGGCGGGGTTACAAATGTCACAAAGCACATGGGACAGAATGAAAACAAAACAAAGAACATGAACATGATCAAACATAAACACAAGGACACGCCCACGGCGTGACATAGCCCCTCCCCAAGGCGCGGCTTCCAGATGCAAGATAAGAAGGGGCCTAAGGGCGGGGTGTGGACGGGGATGACACCCTCCAGGGTGGTGCAGAAGGTGGAGACGCCCACCGGGGTTTGCCAGGCCACGAAGAAGCTCTCCTGAGCCGACCAAACAGTTCAGATGCCCTCCGGGGCGGAGCCGATGGCAGAGAAGCCCACCTGGGCTTACCAGGCAGCGATGATGCTCTCCTGAGCCGACCAGACAGTTCAAATGCCCTCCAGGGCGGGGTGGGCAGAATCAATGGAAGCGTTGTCCTCCAGGGTGGGGCAGATGGCGGGGATGACCACCTGGGCGGAGCAGACGGCAGAGATGCCTTCCAGGGTGGACCAGATGACGGAGATGCTCTCCTGGGCCGAACAGTCACTGATAATGCCCTTCTGGGCCAAACAGTCATTAATAAAGCCTTCCTGGGCTGAACAGGCACAGATAATGCCCTCCTGGGTTGAACAGGCTTTGATAGCGCTTCGACTGGCTCTGGGGGATCCGGCCAAGGTGAATCCGGATCACAGACCGAGTCTGGTGGATCCGGCCACAATGGATCCTGATCACAGACCGGGTCTGGTGGATCCGGCCACAATGGATCCTGATCACAGACCGAGTCTGGTGGATCCGGCCACAATGGATCCTGATCAAAGACTGGGTGTGGCGGATCCGGCCACAATGGATCCGGATCACAGAACGGGTCTGGCGGATCTGGCCACAATGGACCCCAATCGCTGACCAACGCTTCAGAACACGGCTCCTCGGACCGTGACTCGGGGATGGGACCCGTGACCTGCGGGTTAGGAACCACGAGGCTGGATGACAGCACTCCTGGCTGCGAGACCAGGACAGACTGGACAAGACACGGTCCCTCGTACCGTGCTACGGAACTGAGAGTCGTTACTGATTGGTTGGAAACAATGAGGGCCTTCGACAGCTCTCCTGGCTGTACAACCGATACCGACTGGACAAGGTCCCTCTACCGTGCTACGGGACTGAGACCCGTTACTGATTGGTTGGAAACAGTGAGGGCCTTCAACAGCTCTCCTGGCTGTACAACCGATACAGAGTGGACCAAACACGGCCCCTCGTACCGTGCTACGGGACTGAGACCCGTTACTGATTGGTTGGAAACAGTGAGGGCCTTCGACAGCTCTCCTGGCTGTACAACCGATACCGACTGCACTGTACACGGCCCCTCGTACCGTGCTATGGGGCTGAGACCCGTTAATGATTGATTGGAAACAGTGAGGGCCTTCGATAGCTCTTGAGGCTGCGTAACCGGAACTGACTGGACAATACATGGCACCTCATTCAGTGATACGGGGCTGGAACCTGTGACTCACGGGCTGGGAACCGTGAATAGTTTTGACGGCTCTGCTGGCCGTAAAACCGGTATCGACTTTGGGATAAGGAACAGGATCCGCAGGGATCAGGATTGGCATGTCGGCCCATAAATCTGGATCAGGACCCGGACTGCGTGGACTCTGTGGTGAAGTGAGTCATGAGCTTTCTCAGCGGCACGGAGACACGGGAGGCAGAGATACACTTTAACAACGAACATTTAATGTTAAACAAAGCAAACTGAAACAAAGCAAAACAAACCCGATCCACAAACGTACACGCAACTTCATAGACTGACAAACATACAAGACCAGGGGAGTGAATTTATACAAAGACTAATCAAGACAAAGACTCAAGGCACCTGGACAACACAGCTGGCAGAGAATCAAAGACTATTTACAAGGGCGGGGTTACAAATGTCACAAAGCACATGGGACAGAATGAAAACAAAACAAAGAAGCACATGGACATGATCAAACATAAACACAAGAACACTACCCATGGCTCAGATTATTTTACAGAAGTGCACGATAGAATTGAAAACTGTCCAAAAAAATACTGTCGAAAATTGGTATATTTCAGAAAAATATGTTAAGTTTGTTATATTAAATATATATTATATATAATATAAATATATGCATGGAAATACATGTACAAAAACTTTTATTTTGGATGTGATTAATCATTTGACAGCATTACGCAATTTATTTTAAAGGATATTCATATAAATGACTCTTTAACCATATATAAACGAAAACTTTTTTTTCCAATTAGATTTAAGCTTAAAACTAAAATATTGGTTACACTGCATTTTGATAGTCAACTTTACACAATCTACTAACAGTAAATAACTTTGCAACTACAGTCAACTAGCAGTCATTAGAGTATTAGTAGACTGTCTGCTTAATGTCTTCTAACACTTTATTTTGCTGGGTCCACAACATAACACATACTGACTATCAGAAACATTAAGCAAGTATAAGTCAACTTATTCTACAAACCCTAAACCTACCTGAACAGTCTACTGAGAATTAGTTGAAAAGGAATGAAAACTAGTTGACATGTAGAATGTCTAAAGTGGACCATAAAAACAAAGTGTAACCAAAATATTGCTTCCAAATATTCTCAGGCAGGAAATCTCAATATCATACACATTTGCGTTTTAACTAAACGTGTCTCATTCTACAAGAATATACATTTTACTGCAAAACAAGCACAGAAATGCTGATTAAGAAAAAGATTTTCTGCAGCATAATGAATTCACCCCTAATGTGCGCTGAGTGATCTCAGGTCTCTGTGCCCAGTCACTGAGGGTCAGCGAGCTGTTATAAAAACCCACCAGCTCCCCGTGCACAGCGGTATCCTCCCACTCTGCCTCCACGGTTTTCAGAAGCCTGAGGAGCAGAGCGTAGCTCATCCTCTGAGAGCGGTGATGGCTGCTGTAACACTGCCAACGGCTGCAAACACAAAACATCCGTTTTACACACTAGTGTCAGTCTCACTGTTGGCAGGCGTGTGTAGCCGAAGCATGCAGCGTTTATCAGGATGGGGCTTGGTGTTGTAAGCATTTGCTGTTTGCATGCTGTTGTTGTGCTCATCCTGTCAATAAACACGCTGACTGCGTGGCGTGTCACAGATGAGCTATGATCTCACTACAGGTTTGATGTTTAATACGCACATGATGGCCTGCTGCAGAGGGGAGAGGTCGGCCTGCACTGCATGATGGGACAGCACAGTCCATGCAGCCGCACACACCTGTCCATTCCAGTTATAAGGCTCTTTCTGCAATTGAAATGGTACGATTATTAATGTAAGATTAACTTAGTTTGAAGCAGATGAGTGCTGTATAGGCAAATAAACAAAAATGCAACCTGAATTTGATTATGTTCATAGTCCAGAATCTGGCTCAACATCTTCTTGTGAATGGTCACATTGGAAGCCATTTTACTCAAGGCTGTGTCTCTCTGTCGAGCAGAAGTAGGAGTGATTAATGAATATTATGATGAATAGAAATATTATAACCTTGTCTTTCAAAACCCTGCATGATGACCTTTCAAACGTTTGTAGAAACATTTTTGCAATAATTAATAAAAGTAACAAAAGACATCTTTTGCATTATAGACATCTTTACAGTGATTTTTGATCACTTTAATGCATCCTTGCTGAATAAGGTCCTTACTGACCCCTGATTTGAACTGCTCTGTACACGCTACTCTTGTCCATTTAATGCAAGTAAATGGGAAACTGGGTTTTGGGGTTCCACAATTCCTGAATAGCACACATCTCCATTGAATACGTAGATGGAAAAAGTATTCTTCAGCGTTCTACTTTTGTGAAACTACTAGAATTTCCATTTTTAGGGTTACTATCTCTTTAACGAATGCTGCTAGAGCTCAAGTGAACAGCATTACCTGGGTGGTAAAGAGGCGGAGAATCAGGTGACATTCTCCTTGAACTTTAGAGGCGCTGGATCTGGGCTCCAGCTTAAACCATTTATCATAACCAACGACTGGGATCTCCTAGTGAGAGACAGAAAGTGATCCAAAAGTAGACTGAATGACAAACACAATGAGTACTGTTATAGAAAATAAAAAAGTGTATGGAATTAGCACTCACATTCAACGGGATGTTGATGCAACCCAGGAAGTCATCAGCATTCTCCTCGCTTCCTGATGCAGTGGCCCCGTTAGCCCTCACGGATTTGGCAATTTGCTTGAAATATCTAATATTGGGATGCAACCGTTTGAGTCATACATTCAGCACGCATTTGAAACAGTGTTTGCAGAACGTGTCAGAGCTATCTCATTAGCTTGAAGACAACAGGCGGTTTGTTGTGTGACCTACCTGCCCATTCCTCTGAATCCACTGATTTCATTCAGCTTCTTGCAGGCTTCCGCAACAGAAACATCGTCATCGTGATCCCTTGGGTGGAAATTAACAAGCCATTTTTCTTAGTGAGAAAAACAAAGATGACTGTTCTCGTTCTGAGGGACATATGCTGATGCATCTTACCATATGTCCAGATGGAGCAGGTCATTGTGAACATCATCAATGTCACTGTAGAAAAAAACAAACACATCTAAAAACTGCACAGATCATCTAATAATATCCGTTCAATTATAACAGCACGATACTCACAAGACAAAGTGTTCATTCCACACTGGGTTAAGAGTCTCTGGTTTGACTTCGGTCACCTGGATATCTCGGCCTGCCAGCACTTCCTTAACACTGGAGCGCTTCTCTAACTTTTCCCGTCTCTTGCGAAAACTGAACTTCCTCTCTTTCTTCTCCTCAGTGTCTTTGGGCGACTGTCCCAAGAGGATTCCCAGCATGCAGTAGGGGTCACTGTAACCTACACAGCACCCATAGACAAAAATGAGCACTAATTTAATTCAATTAAGGCCAGGATAAATCATTTCAAAGCATATAAACAATGGTTTCAATGGAAAAGCCTTTCTGTTAGATCATTTATGCACTCTCAGAAAAAATGTACACAATTTTCCTTACAAACATACCTTTAAGATACTAATATGCACTATTTAAAGGGATAGTTCACCCAAAAATGAAAATGTGATGTTTATTTGCTTACCCCCAGGGCATCCAAGATGTAGG
>JAUMHQ010000048.1:7471244-7488723 GCA_032361165.1 Enteromius paludinosus
GTTGAGTAACAGGGGCGAGGAGACCTGGTCAAAACCCATTTCCAATACAGAGAGAAAGCGTGTGGTTTACGGCGAGAACTTTTTGGCTTGTGCTCTGACCCTTTTTTCATACTCCACTCTGTTTTGGCTGAAACAGAAACGCAAACACAAGATTCATAACACAGGCAATAAGCATTTCCTCTCAACAGGCAAGACTATTTGAGCGGGAGGTGCGTACCAGTAAATTGTGTATGCTTCAGCCTGTGCAGGGTCCTGAATATTTGGTTCATTAAGGAGTTCTTGGATTCCTAGCAAGATCTAGAAATATAAAATCAGTTGCGGAGCTTGATGAGATAACACTGCCCTCTTCAGGATCTCATGGAAGATTTGGGTTTAAGGAGATTTCTAAGATGCACCGAAAATCAATATGACATTTGCGGTTCAATTTAGAAAAATGAAGACATAATTAAACATAATAATCTTGAACCGCACTTTATTATTGGCTGCTCCGTGGAACAGCATGTCCATCGATTTACAAAGCTGTACAACCTTTAAGAATCCGACTTTTACAGCTTACCTGCTTGATTGTAATGGCGGGCCTCCAGTCTTTGTCTTCCTCTAATATGGACAAGCATACGGTACCAGACGGATATACGTTCGGATGGAATAAAGGGGGCTCAAATTTACCTGTAGGAGTCACATGATAAAAACCACACATAATTAAGACAGTGCAAAAGTGCAAACAAAGAATAGGATCCACTCAACATCCTATTTACACTTTGGTGGAGAGGAAGGGTAGTCGTCCTTGAACAGCATCCGAAGTTTGAACAAGCCTCCCTCCCACGGTGTCTGGGGGAGAGAGAAAAAAAAATAATTCCATTATCATAATAAACAAGGTCAGGAACATGTTTTTTGTTTTGAAACCACACAAATACAAAACACAAAGGAGTACGCAGAAGACACATTTGAGATCATAAATACTAGTTGAATATAGTTACGTGTCTTAAAACCTGGTACTCATAGTACATAAACACTGCATCCACATTGACATTTACCCCCTTTTTCCCAGGGATGGCACACTCCCAATTCATCAGGTTCATAGTCCCATCAGGGTTTTTTGTTGGTACAGCTACAAAACCCTGAGAGAGAAAAAAAAAAAATTAAATGAAAATAAGTAAACTTTGCTTTTTTTCTGTGGGTGGCTGCAAATGTCAGACTTTAGAAACTCTTTAATCTGTGGTCTCATTTTGGTGAGCAAATAACACCCCAACAGTTTCAATAGTGTCTTCTCAGCAGATTAAATTAAAATAGGTGACATCTTAAAATAACATTTCTCCTCCACAGATGGAACTTACTCCCCCTTCTTTAACCCCTTCCGTGCTTCCGCCACAGTTTAAGACGAAAAATCTGAACCTAACTAACTAAAGATGTTGTTAATTAGAAACCGATAAATGCATCCAAACCTGTTGCATCTCAAATGCTTCTGTTAAACTTTCTCTCTGAATGTCTGTAAAACAGCTGCACATCTATGATTGGAAACGTTGCATACTTACGAAAGGATGGTCTTTCCGCCAAGCCTTCCGTTCTTGTGCGAGACGACTTAATGCTATACCAGACATGACTTGTGGCCGACTGAATGATTGAAAATCTGGAAAACATGGACAGTGTTTTTCTTTTAAATAAGATGCATGTGTCTGAAGTCAGCGTGCGATTTCAAAAACTGCATTTTGTCAATATTAAACTTAAGTCATTGTAAACCTGTCATAAGACAGAATATTGTTCATCTCATTGGTAGAGAGACTACCATAAAAAGGCTAGGATATGACTAAACCATGCAAATAAGGCTTCTCTCAACATAAGTTCACTGGTTGCTGAGTCTTTTGTACAGTCTGCGAACACTGTTAGAAAAATTCACGTGCATTCTAATTTTATCAGTAGGTATTAATGTTGTAATACATCATACATCAGCCATTTAATAGACGTTTCCCGGTTTAATGCAATTCTAAAACCTGGGTTTTTAAAAGGAGGAACAATGCAGCCAAAAAAAATTAATAAAATCAAAAAGGTTATTACTTAAATGTTACTAAAATAAAAAAGGTTATTAATCAGGTAATGCAGTGATCTAAAAAAAAAAAAAAAAAAAAAATCTGTAAAATGTATACATCTCAACAACTCAATAAAATACAATTTTTCATAACTTCCAACTTTTCTTCCAGGACATTATCAATCACTTTTAATTAAATTCTGTTAATCCTAAAACACAACAATTTAAAAATCTGAAAAAAAGTTAACATTTTGTAAAAAGTTGTAATTGTTCACTATTTTTACAGTGCAAAAATATGCATATAGAATGCAAATGAGTTAAGTGACTTTCTAATTGCAAGCATTATTATTATCATCATCAGAAAATTGTAATGCATTGAAGGCGCACAGTAAAAACCTCTGATGAGAAAACAATACATAAAGGAGAAGCGAAAATGCTAAAAATATACATTGTTCTCATATCTAGCATCCAAAAACTACCGTTCAATCCAACTAAAAGTGTGGCTTTAAGGGGGGTTAGTTTAAGAGGAAGTGATGTTTACTGTAGAGAACGTGTTTTTATTGCATCGCTGAAAACACTTAATCTACAACAAACAAATGTCTAAAACAAAAATTAATTAATTAATAAAATCTCCGATGTGGAGGGCCACTAAGCATGAATGGAGAAGCTTGAAGGCTTAAACTGCAAATTACGTTAAAGGCTTTGGCACAATCAAAGCGAGTTACTACTACGAAAAATGCTGGTCTATGTTTGATTACAGTAATGAGCGAATAACGCGCGTTGGATGAATGGAGCGGTCAGATGCGCATTTTCAGCGCGATGCCGCACACCAGCATCCCTCACTGCGCACTTTTAGCCGCTTGAATGAGCCAAATTACGCTTTGTTGCAATTAATTGGTCGCGTAGAAACTACGTGCACAGAATAGTTTGCTCTACATGCACACATTTACTAAATTATAATGCGCGCGCGCGCTGTAGTTTGTCGCGTCGCGTGCGGGGTGCATAAACTGTTAGCCTAGCATAGCTGGCTAGCTAGCAAGAGCCGCAAACAAAAACACCGCAAACTACAGTAAATGCACGGAAATTAACCGTTTTTGCGTCACACATACCTTTTCGGTGAAGACGAGTAGTGTACTCTAGAGCAAGCGCCGTTCAGTCGAGAATTTAAGGCAAACTCAAAGCAAAAATCTATCGAAGTTTCCCTCCTGGAAAAAAAGAAAACACAGACATTTACCCAAGATAATTAGGACCCGCGAGCACACACGCAGATGCCTGTGTGAAACTTTGAACAATATCCATATGTCCTGCGTCAAACTGAATGGATTGCTTCCAGCGAATAAGTCGCAAGCTGCTATCTATAAACACAAGTTGATGAACATCACCTGAACGTCCAATTTAAAGGACAAATTATTGATAATTGGCTAATAAAACAATTAAACTGATTCAATCAATCATTGATATGTGATTAGTGCAATAACAAAACTTATTTACTGCTTGTTTTTACAAACTGAGTTAGAGAAAGCCACTGATTTAAGGCATGAAAACATTTTAGTCAGGCATTTCTTAGACACCCATTGCGCCCAGGCGCACATGTATTCGTGTTGTAAATATGATTGATTAGATAAATATTAGAGCCTAATATTAAACACATAATCTAAGCCTTGACAATGTTTTGATAAATTCTGCATTGTATATTAAAGCACTGACACCACAGTATACAATGTCACACATTATCACTGCTTTTATCATTTGTATTTATTTAGTTTTGTTTAATTCATGCCAAGCCACGATTATCTGTTATGAACTGTTCTGAATCTCCTTTTTTTTGATGACATTGCACTTTTATCAGGGCCTTGAGGACAACACCTACATAACAGGAAATACCCTTAATTGGACTCACATGGGGCGGAGCATCTGCAAATAGGCTCTTGTTTTAACCACAACCACATCCGTTGTGTCATATTTTCGTCACAAGCACTCTGACTGTGCATGTTGATCAGTAGACTGGCATGGCATAAATGTCAAAACCTTGGCTATGCAATGTACAACTGGTGTTTGACTGAGAGCAACAGGATTTTATATTGTCTTTCAAATTTGAGATTTGTGTAAACCGATTCGATGGGAAGAACATTAAGGTACGTTTTTGGTCTTTTTTTCAATACCAACAATATTTTATTTCTTCTTTAATACAAATATGCTGACTATAAACTAAACCGTATGACGATTAAAAGGAAGAAAATTCTGAGTCATTATAAAAAAAAACATTTAGCATTGTCACAGTTTAGTAGGCTACATTTAATATGTACTAACATAATATATACAAATATTACTGTGGTGTTTCTTTCAAATGTGTTTTTTACATTTGTTGTTGTTGAACTTTTTTTGGTAACGTGTGACAGCAAACTCGTTTATTACACATTAATACATAACAGCAGTACGTACTGTCATTGCAGTTTGCATGTGGGCTCTGTACAATGCATTTGAGCGGGGCTGACCGCCGATTCTTTCCCTGTTCCTCCACGATGGCTCTACGGCAAGCCATAGCCCTGCTTGTCATATGTGGACTTATAGACTGCAGTAAGTGTGCGTTTATTTCAATAAATGTGATCCTCTACATCCGACATCTTGTAAAACAAGTGCATTGAAACCTGCCGCCCTCAAAAGGATGTAGCTGCAGCAGCAAAAGCGACTTAGCTGGTGTCCTCTGACCTATTCAGGTGTCGCTTTGAGAAGAAATGCTACCATTTGTGTAGCTCAATTGACCACATTTCCTCTCACATCACTGTTTGCAGATGACGGCGTGTGCAACGTGACCTGCACCACAGACTTTATCTCCAAGCTCAACTGCTCCAATTCTGGCTCGGCAGGAGCAGCTTCGTGTGATGTTGTGGCAGATTGCAGGTACAGATCTAGCACACTGATATGAAGGGAGTCACTTTGCAGAAACGCGGTCCAGCCTGCTTCTTGTTTTCAAGCCCCCATTACCAACTTGTTGTTTAACTGCCACATTTTTATGATTTCCAGCGACGAATTTGAAACCGTGATTGGGAGCTGCACTATCACCTCACCCCAATCCTGGTGCACAATGGAGCCAGTGAATATAGATATGATGATGACATTCGACACAAACTGCTCTATCATAGTAACACAGATGGACGGACAAGGCAATATGGAGACCCCAACAAAGAGTCACTCTGAGAATATAGTTTTATACAAATCCGGTATGTCCCGATATCTACTTGATCAGTGGTGTAAAGACATCCGGTGTGTTAGCTTCTGATTATTTTACAATGTTAGGGCAAAATGCTATAATGTCCAATTATTTGAACGTACTGTCATTATAAACACACTGCAGGCAGTTTTGAGGTTCACTACACTTGTTTTTATAGTGGCTTATGAATCAGTGGTTTTGTATGTTAACGCAAAAAAGCACACTTCTGCTTTGCATAATAGGCTGGATACAGTCAGATGCACAAATGCCTAAAAACACAAATGCCTAAATCTAAAAAAAAAAAAGTAAAAGAAGTACATTTTATCACCTAATATGAAGATTTTCAAAATCTCATAGTATTTGGCGTTAGTGGCATACCTGTTAATCATGCCCTCAAGCATCTCGGGCATTACTGGACTTAACCTTTTTAAAATCATAAAACATTCAGGTTGAATTTAGTCCTAGATTTTTTTTTTTTTTGGACTCCACTGTAATTCAATAGCCGTGGTCACTTGTGTACAATGCACTAACATTGGCTTTCCTTTTGATTTGTAGTTAAGCTACAACAACCTGTCAACCTGACCATTTCAAAAACCGACGGGAATTTCAACCTCACTTGGGATGTGGCTTATAAAGATCACGACCTGTACAAAAAATTATACTACCGAGTGCGATTGCGAAGTAAAAGCGACCCATATAAGGTAAAAGCTATTTTTATTTGTTATGTGCTGTATGAAATCACACCTGCTATATCACTGCTATTTTTCTGAACACCATGTGATGCTCCCCTAGGCGCCGCAAATTTACACCCTGCAGCAGAACTATCAATCAATGATCATTATCGGTGAAAAACTCCTGCCAGGAAGGCGGTATGTGGCAGAAGTGCAGGTTGCGGTGCATCCATCGTCTTTTGCATCTGTGTGGAGTGAATGGAGCAACAGCGTTGAATGGACTTCTGACTCTTCACAGTCAGAACAGTACTATTTCCTGCTGTTGGCACTTCCTGTTGTGCTGGTGGTGCTGCTAGTGTACAGTGGGAAACTGTGAGTATCAATCTTGCTTTTATCTGTCCAATATTTCGCTTCGTTTCAGTTCAGATATGCGTTAGTCTGAAGTAAATGACCTTTCTCGGTACAAACTGTTTACTTGACAAAAGACCAAATGAAATCGAGAAGTTTGGCTCCTCATAAAGGCCATGAGGCACATTTAGGGAATTGTACAAGTTGTAGAGAAGTCACTTTGTGGAATAAGGAGAAGTGAAGCAAGCGTGAAGCTCTCTTGTTATGACTGCTAGTAAATGTCTGAGTCACACTTTATTATCTGTAAGCCATACGGCTGTGAAGCCTGTGTTAAAGCTTGTATTGAAACTGTATCTTTCAGTTAACCCATTCCTAAAAATCTTAAAGATGGTGTACTGAGAAGCCTTTCTGCCATCCCGCAAAGTGGCGGGTTTAATAAAAGCCGAGCGTGATCTTTAATTTCGATAGCGCCTCCCCTAAATGAGTTTTCCAGTAATCGATATGACGGCACTTACCGTATATGAATAGTCCTTTCTAGCCACCCACGTTCACAAAAACCACAATAGCAGATTCTTTTTTTTTTCTTTTTGCAGACAGTCTATTTTCACGTAGATCAAAATCAGAGGAAGTCAAACGTACGAGCTCTGCAAGTGCACAAAGCTCCACGTATCTCATTTCAGCACATAATCGGCGTGTGTTTGTAGCAGAATTTGGATTTTTCCTCATTTTTGAAGTGTGCATAATTAATTGAGCAATTTTCACATTTTAATGCTGCTTCGAAGCGCTCTCTATTAAACAAAAAGCTATTAATAAAAAAAAGCAAAAAGCAGACTCGACGTGTCCTACAATAACAGCCCTTTAATGCATCCACCCAATTATAACACTTTGTCTTTTTGCATCTACAGAGGAGGCATCAAAAAGCTATCCTTATGGCAACACATCCCAAGCCCTCATGAGTACTTCACGCCACTCTACCACACATATCAAGGAGACTTTAAGGTATGCTTTCTTTTGACTTTGTCTGGATCTTCGGTGTACAAACAGAAGTGTTGGTGTGCGATAACGTGTCTTGTCAGGGGACTTTCAGAGCTCGACATGCTTAACCTCACTTGCAATAGGGGAATGTGGCATTTTTCAAATGACTCAGGCTGTAGGGGCTTCAAAAAGAAAAGGAGGGCTCACTTAACATTTGTTTGAGATTGCGTTCAACGTGAAAACTGAAAGTAGCAGTTTTCCCCTCTAATGGAAAGTACTATGAGTTCAAACCCAAACTCTGATAAGGTGGGTAGTTATAAATAGTTGTTTTTAACTAAAGGGGAATTTAGTGAATATTCCGCTGGGTAGGCTAGCGTGAGCTGAAAATACTACCCTTCAACGAAAGAGTTTGAGAGCTGCTTCTTAAGAGGACTTTAGTAACTCTGACAAAATATTAATAGTAACGGCATTTTTGAGGGTTTCTCCAAAAACCTAAACGTTATGAAATGTGACAGTGCAGTGAACTCGCAAAGACTTGTGGCATCAGCTTTGTTTTAGTGAACAGTGACTGGGGAACTGTGGCGGTTGTGTGATTTTACTTTCTTTCTTGTTTTTGTATGAGGAAGCGAACACTTATTCCAGCAGGGGTCAGTAATGCGCCGCATTAACTACAGCGAGAGCTGTGTGACATCAAACCGAAAGTTAAAAAAATTAAACGTCACCTTAACGTAGTTTTTTTTTTTTTTTTTTTTTTTTTTTTATATTCCAAGGTTATAATTAGATGGAATACTTTGACATACCATACCTTGAGAAAACAGTAGAGGTGTTAGTGGGATGTTTTGATCTGTTCCGTGTTTGGTGTAAATGGTTCCGTGACACCTGCTTTAATTTTCCAAACCCTCTTATTCTAAAATAGATTTCTGAGAAAATGCTAAAGAATTAATGATTTTTATTATTATTATTATTTTTTTATTTTTTTATTTTTTTTTGTACCATTTATTGTTTAGAAAATTAGTTTTAATTATGTGTGCACCAATCACTTAAAAAAAAAATGTTGTGGTACTTTCTGACTTTGTGTTATTAGAGCATTTACCAACCATTCATAAAGATGTAAAACATTTTAATGAATGTTTTTTTTTTTTATTAATCCATTTTTAAAAGTTCGGAAATGATGGTTAAGTTGATTACGGATGGCATATGCATTATCTTGCAAGTAGGCGTGGCTTGTGAAGAAGTGGTTTGATGTTAATCAGTGTTTTAGCAAGTTCACTTGGTTTACAGCTTCATACGGTTTGAAGATATATTAGTTAGTTCACATACATGCAAAGTCTTAAATTAATGCTGTTATTCAATGCATTGGATTAATCAAACGTGACTTTAGTGACATTTATGATTTTATAGAACAGTTGTGTCAAAAGTTTTGCATTTTTTAAAATTATTATTCATCATGAATAACAACAACAATAATAACAATAATAATGACAAATGTTTCTCAAGCAGCAAATCATCATATTAGAATAATTTCGGAAGGATCACGTTACACCAAAGACTTAAAATATTTTGTAATATTACATTTTTATGGCATAAACCGTTTTATTTATTAATTTTTTTCAAAAACACGAAAAAGTCTTACCGATGTACCAATTTGTATGTTTGATACGTAGAATTTATATGTTTGAAGGGGGCATGCCGAAATTGAAAAAGGCTCTTCTTGTGTTTTTTATTCAGAGATGGGTCGGCCCAGTCCTGACCTTCAACAGCTTTGATGTCCTTGAGAAGAGCACCACTCTGCAGGTGCTTTGTGAGAAGCAGCAGAACGAAAGCTCAGAGGAACCTGCTAACAGGACCGGTGAGCGCGACTTTGGTCCCGCGGGGCAAAACTCCTCTAAACTCTACTTCCATGGCAGCAACAGTCAAGGCATCGCTCACTCCGGCGGCCACATATCGATGGACACTGTCACAGTGTCCGGTCAGGAGGGCGTCGTGGCCGACTGGTCCGCTGACAGCCACAGACGGAGTCTAGAGGACTTCCTCACCGGCAAAGACGGCAATCAGAGACCGGCTGAGATTGATGACAGGCAGCCTCTTGTACCGGACGGCAGGAGGAGTTTACAGGGTTCGGACTTTGAAGACTGGCATCTGCAGGAGCACGACCTGGAGAACATCGAGCAGGTCTCGCTGGCCTCCTACAGCTCTAATGAGCAGTCCGATGACGGCTACCCACAAATGGGTTTGGATTTGGACACCATAGACAGTGGATTTCTGGAGTCTGACTGCTCCAGCCCCTCTGCGTTCGACGGGAACGAGCAGATCGAGACTTCTTCGCTGGATGGCGTGGGACGCTCCCATTCGAATTATGTCAAACAGTGGGTGGCTTTTACATCAGTCCAAGCTGATGCCCACAGCAATGGAAAGTAGCTGTTCATGGGACTTTTTACTGCTACTACAAACTAAATCACAGCCGATAGAAAGTGAAGGGATCGACACTTCACTGGTTGGACCTACCTTGCTCACAATGTGTCTGTGAGCTTTTTTTTATTACACTGAACTGTATTTGTGGCATAAATGAACTCATTAGACATCCGTGATCATTCACAGGACATTGGTCTACATTTAGACTGCAGGACAGTATGTGTGACTGCATCTTGATTTGCATACTATCATCCCTTTGGGACTATAGACTTTAGTCAGGGTAGCGCCATATTTAATACAGGATTGGTAACGAAGTACGGTGCATTCAAATGACTGTAGTGTTGTTTAGCAATGTACCAATTGTTCAGCTGACTGAAGAAAAAAGACTTTCAATATGGCGTCGAACCTGATTAAGGTCTGTAGTCAGAGGCTGTGCTACTAATAATAATTATTTGTCACTCTAATGGAATGGGTTGTACTTTTTCTGTCATACTCTATTTTTATATTTTAGTAAAATATTGTGACACTCAGTACTTTTAATGTGACTCTGTCACAAGAGCTTCAGAATCCCTTGAATTCTTCTCTTCAAATTCGAAATCCTACTACATCTTTTTTTCCTTCTCTATTAATCGCTAGAGGCTATTTTTGACTGAAAGTAAAAGTGAAAAACAATCTAGTAATTGCGAGAAAATTTAAAGTAAGTGTATTACCGTGATAAAAGTGGCCACTCAAAACACAACAACAAGAAATAACATCTCAGATTAACACGCGACGCGTAAGAAGATCATTGTCAATCATAGCTCAAAATGGCAACATATTAAGTTGTAGTTCATTTTTAAATAATTCCATTTTTACTCTGAGGCGGGTGTCCTTTTTAAGGCCAGTTCACACCAAGATATTTTAGAGAATTCACACCAGTTGAGGTACGATTCTACTTTCAAAAGGATATTTTCCAGCAGATGAAAAACAAATACATTGACAGCCAATTAGAATCCATCCTGCCTTAAAAAGCATTTAAAGTGCATTTGACAGAACTGCAGTATGCTTCTATAATAAACTCAGTTTTATTGTGCATTGATTTGGATCCCAATATAGTTAGAATACGTGGTGTGAAGGATAAAAGCATTTTCACACAACCTCTGCATTTAGTGTGCATTCCACACACTTAGTGTGCAAGTGCTTTACTACATCAGGTGACCTATCCGATAAAGATGAATGAAGTTAAAGGTCAAGATTTGGTCACTGAAAAACCCATACCGATCAGCTAATATTCATTCCGTTTGGATAAGTAACGCATGTAGAGCTACATGCTAACACAAACAATACAAGACCTGTGGTGATTATACGATGTGGTTGCATGTCTCAATACTGGCATGCCATCTTATTACACTCTCAGCTGCAGCTCTGTACTTTCCCAGCAACAGTTGAAGTACATTTTCAGCATGTAGCAAACGTATGGGACATGAGGTGCGACCGGTTTTAGGCAGGCTCCTGATTATCTAAAGAGGTAAGACTGAGGATTATACATTTCGTGACTTTTTTGCATGAGAAATGCATGAGTTTGCAGTTCTTCTGTCACTGCACACAATGTTGCAGCTATCAGAGTTTCCTCTGAGCAAGATAAGGCATGTTCAGACAGATCTACAAAATGCCAGCCACCTGATAATACTACGGGTATTTCTGCATATCAGATCATTCGTACAAACCATTAGCTCAGCAGAGAGAAAATTAGCTTTTATTTTCTTCTGTTTTTGTTTTTATTTTACATTTTTTTATTTAGTTTTTTGTAGAGTGCTTCTTAACAATTTCTCCATTAATGCTCTGATTTTCATGAAATGATTCATGCACTTTATTTTAATGGTATGATTATTTATTACTAAGGAAGTAGACACTTTGATGGTTAGAGGTGATTACAGTTAAGTTTTTTTTTTTAGCTAGAATGCAGGGTGTAAAGGAAACTTGCATTACCTTTTTTTAGCTGTAGTACTGTACAATTTGTGTAAAAGCTGTTCAGCCTAATAAGTATTAACATACAAATTTTCAGCATGTAAACAAAAGCATCAACTTGTATAGAAACATGTGTGCCCTGTTTTTTTCAAACTATGCTCAAAACGCAACGCCTTTTCTGCAACACCTGAAAGTGAAAGATGAAGAAAAAAAAAAGAGACACTGTGACATATAGTAGAAAACCACAAATAAAAGTTGACATTTGTAACTTTTAATCTCTTAAATCACTGTATGAAATGTCAGCTACAGTCATTTATAGAATCAGTCGTACGTGGGAAAAGTCGCATGAAGCTGTTTCTGACTGGAAATGTTACAGATGTGTTATTAGAATAATATAGGATAATAAAAAAAGAACAAAGTATTATGTTTAGGCCTGCTCAAAACGCATTCAGATCCTCCCTTTGTTGTAATACCTGTATGTGAACCTTTCTGTGCAAATCGTTCTCCTCGCTAATGTTAGATTATGTTGGGTATACAGTACGGTTTCAAATCTCTTAAGCGAATGTTATTACCTGCAAAAGTTTGAGAGTTTAAGGCATGATACCACTCGTGATGTTTAGCGAAGCGAGAACCGTGAGATGCCATCTTCACTAATGAGAGATTTTTAGATAATATTTGAGGTTGAGACCTCCTACATAAACAGGAACTACTCTGTATATAAAGCCATCTTGATGCCCTTCACTGCCTCAGACTTCAGCTTTCTCGCTATTATGTAATATTTCTCCAATGCTTCAGAATAAATCTGGTGAGTTGATATGTGTCTTCTTTAAAATTCGAGTGTACATACATTCTTGGTTTGTAAGCACCTTGGGTGATTTGACTTGTAATGTTGATTTTTATTCAAAAACATCCGATTTTGAACCACTTAGAATTGAAATGAATGAAACCTGTGGGGTTGGGTGTGTTGAAGGTTTATTAAGACGAATGGTTCTGGTATTTCTCGCTTGTGAGTTGCCTTTAATGGATTAGAAATAATAATAAAAAAATCTGTTTATGCTGAATGTTTCTTGTCAGTTGTGTGAGTTTTGGGCAAGCGGAAGATTGGAAGAGCGTGCCTTTGAAAAATGAGCCGCACTGGGATTTTCTGCATTTTCTTGGCTTTTTCAGTCCAGCCTAAAGCCGCTTCACCTGGTAAAACATGTTTCTAATCTGCAGTTTCAGTTACAATGGTTTATCAAAAATGCGTGACCGTTTCCCTGTTTTATCTCTGACAAAAGGGTACATCTGTGTGACGGATTACTGGAATACCTTCAGCTGCTCTTTAAAACTACCAATCACATCTGCTAGAAACATATCATACTGTCTGGAGGCTCTTCATATCAGTAATGATGAGAAGTAAGCATGCTCCTGTTATTCATTCAAATGGTCTCTTTAACAATTGGTTCACTGTTTTCTAATGCGCATGGATGTGTGCATTACCAGTGCACTGCAAGCTTTTTCCAAACATGACTTTTCACCCACAGGAACACATATAGATGCCAGCTTCAGAGAGTACATGAAGAGCACATCTGCAGTCTCAGAGTACCGGATCTCCGCAGTTTTGATAAATATAACATGACGCTTATTCATTCGGAAAACGGCACTAAGAATTCATCTCTTTTGGGTACTTTTGAGCCAGTAAAAAACAGTGAGTATTATTTGCATGATGTGATCAGGTAATTCGTTTATATTTCACATGCATGAAGCTTCTCTCTTTTTTCAGTTAAAACAAAAACCCCATATAATATGACCAAACGATATGCAAACGGGATGTATTATTTCTCTTGGACTAGTGGATACGAAAATCATAAGTACCGAACAGTTCTACAAATCAAATACCAATTCAAATACTACAAAGATGGAAATCCCGCAAATGT
Source organism: Enteromius paludinosus (assembly GCA_032361165.1). NCBI lineage: Eukaryota > Metazoa > Chordata > Actinopteri > Cypriniformes > Cyprinidae > Enteromius > Enteromius paludinosus. The sequence goes on from JAUMHQ010000048.1 coordinate 7,484,748, forward strand.
AAGGCTTATTATATTAATGATTCAATTATGAATGTCCGCCATTCATGTTCTCAGAGAACATCCTCTGTTTCACCCACATCAAAGAAGCATATGTGACACCATCTGTCTGCGCAATCCTGTTTTGAAGATAAACTTGTTCTATGAATGGCTTACGTTAACTTTTTTTTTTTAGTATACGGACGTCAGTCCTAACGAAGAAGAGATCGAGATTAATGAAAAGAAGCTTGATCGGAATTCTAAATACACTGCGATGGTGAGGAGTGCGGTCGGAAATACAAAGCCATACAGTGGAATGTGGAGCGACTGGAGCAGCGCGGTGACGTGGAAAACAGGACCCACAGGTGAATAGTCAACTCTTATATGTCTATTAATATCAAATCAAAGTGGATCCCTCCATGTTTGCTCTGGTGATTCTTTAAGTCTCTGATTTTTGTCGAAGATGAGCCCAGTCAAGTCAGCAAGATTGCCATTGGGATGTTAGTATTGCTTGGACTATTAGTTCTGCTTATGTCCATTCCTGCTGCCAGGTAATTGTTTATCATATTCTCTGCAGTACATGCTACAAATATACTGAGATATTGAGCCACTCAGCTGAGAAATATACAGAGATAATGAGCAACTCTTTATGCATTGCAGATTTAAGATAAAAGAAATTTCATGGGTGCCAACACCAGCAACGTACTTCCAGCCACTTTATCAAAATTACCAAGGCAATTTTCAGGTAATGCTTCACACTTCAAATACACCAGCGTTTCATTACCAGGGGGTTTAAACTACTTGGGATTTGTGAAATAGTTCGAATATGTTGATTTGCTACTTAGTTTTTATCAGCTGGTGCTCAATTATTAAGGGTTTCTATTATTAGCAATGATAAATACAGCTACTGAATATTTTTGTGGAAACCATGTTACGTTTTCCCCCAGGATCCTTAGATTCTATGTTGAAAATTGTTTCTATATTTAATAAATATGTAAAGCACAAAACCAGTTATAACTAGCATGGGTATGTATTTGTAGCAAAAATACATTGTATGGATCAAAATCATAGATTTTATCATTAGGATAAAGATCATGTTCTACTAAGAAATGTTGTACATTTCCTACCATAAGCATATCAAAACCTAACTTTCGATTAGTAATATGCATTGCCAAGAACTTTATTTGGAGGCGATTTTCTCAATATTTAGACTTTTTTGCATGCTCAGATTGCAGATTTGCAAAATTAACAAACCATGCATTTTTAAATGAAAGTAATCCTGTCTTTTACTCAGCTTCGGAGCATCCTAGGTGTATGTGACGTTCTTCTTTCAGACGAATCCAGTCAGTTATAATAATAATTGTCCAGACTTCTACAAACCTTTGAATAGTGATGGCTGTTACACTTCGTCACATGGCTTCGAGATGAATAAAGTCCTCCTGTAGAGAATCCATGCACTTTTGTATGATAAATACCCATATTTCAAACTTAAAAAGTCCGCAGACGTGAGAGAAAAGGCATTTTTTAAGTTTGAAATACGGATATTCATCATAGAAAAAAGCATGGATTAGCTACAGTAGGACTTTTTTCACCCCTGGAGGCATGTGAGGGACGTTTAAATATGAATATGCACATATTATTTCACATCTTCCGATGTTTCTGCTATGACCCATTTAAAGGCTTGGAGGGGTCTGGACAGTTTTCATTATAACTCCGATTGGCTATGTCTAGAAAGTCTAGAAAGTCAAAAACACCTGGGATGCATCAAAGATGCGTAAAAGATAGGATGATTTTCATTTTTGGGTGATTATCCCTTTAGGACTGAAGTAATGATGCTAATGATCACAGGAGTAAATTATATGTTATTCGTCTTGAAAACTAAGTTTAATTTAAACTGTAAGATATTCTTAACTTCAGATCCTACTAATGTTTGTTCTCCTCCTTTTTCACAAGGGTTGGGTTTTGGCAAAAAGTCCTATACAAGATCTTCAATTTATGGAAGACTTTTCAAAAATTGACAAGATTTCTGAGGTCCTTACTACACTACAGGACCAGGTAGACAAAGCAGGCATGTATCCCACAGCACAATGCCACACACCCTATGTGGGCCCCACGGCTCAAGTCTGGGCCCCGTGCCAAAAGCCCGATACTTGCAGCGAGACGAGCATCCCGTGTGAAGACTTTTCATTGTTCTGCGAAGAATTGCCTGATCGAGTGGACAACATCTTCCAGTCTCTCAACTTGACGTGTCTGAGTGGGGATGTTCTGTCTCTGAAGGACTCGGCTCTCAGTCTCGAGTGTTTTGAGGACTGCGAGGCTTCAGAAGCACCGGTTATCGTTAACCCAGTGCCTGCGTGTTTCAAACTAGACTACTGCACTCTTACCAACAGCCCCACTGGCCCCGTTCCCACATTCACCAGACATGTAGAGCAGGACGATAACTCCTCCAATATATGTAGATATGAAGACATCTTACACTCATAAAAATAAAGGTGCATAAAAAGCTCTTTGCAGCGATGCTATAAGGTTCCACAAAGAACCATTCAGTCAAAGGTTCTTTAAAGAAGCATCTATTTCTCACCCTTTTAAAATCGGACAAATCTTTTTTCACTGCAAAGAACCTTTCGTGAAACAGAACTGTTCTTCTGATGTTAAAAGTTCTTCAATGGCATCGCAAAGGACTTTTTTTAAAGAGTATATCTAATGCTGATCATTTATTCACTTTTAAAGTATGACTATGTTCTTGAACAAAATGTTCCTTTTTAAATACTGTAAAAGTTGACATTTCAAGTGAGGTTTGAGTTTATGTGTTCACGGATTATATGATTTTGTGGTTTTCGTTTTCTTTCATTCATTACGTTATATTAGTGTTGAATGTACTGTGTTTCCATTTGTGGTGTGAGGAAAATAAAATGTATTTCTTGTGTTTAGGACAAACCTGCAATTTCACATTTCACCTGGAAGTATAGATTTAAGCAGTTTATGTAAAAGTAAACTTCACCAGGGTAAATAACCTTATAGTGCCCTCCACTAATTTTGGCACTCCTAGAATATTATATAAGTAAAATATTTCTAAAGTATACTCCCACTCATATTCAGCCCTCCAGGGTGATTATGGACATGACATTTTCTAGCCCTGGCTTCCTGTTTCACAGAAATATATAGGAGGGAAAACAAAAGCCAAATTCCCGTAATCATCAACACAGTGAGAGAAAAAAACAAATAACATATTTATGATGTGCAGCAAAAGATAATTGAGCTTCACCAATTAGTGAAGTGGCTTTAGGAAAGGAGCAGTGAAAATGACCATTTCCGCCATTGAGGAAATAATGAAGAATTTTCAATCACCATACAATGTTAGGAAACTGCCTGAAAGAGGACGTATAATCTATGATCCTAATACACGGAGAGGAGTAGAGTTTGAGTAGCTAAAGACTCTTCAAGGACCACAGCTGGAGAATTGCAGAAAATGGTTGAGTCTCTGGATCAGAAAATCTTGTTCAGGAGGGTTTAAGAAAAATTCTCCTGGCTCATCCAAAAGCAATCTCCAGCATGTTCAGTTGTCAGACAGGACTTGGACTACAAATGACACTGGCTTCTATGATCAGATGAAACTAAAAAATGAGCTTTTTGCAGCAATTACTCAAGATGGGTTTGGTGAACACAGGGATAAAAGTACTCCATGTGTACAGTGTGATTGCTGTGATTTTGATGTTGTGGGGCTATATTTCTACTGGAGGTCCTGGACATCTTGTTTAGACACATGGCATCATGGGTTCTATCAAATACCAACAGATACCTTTGATTAATAATAGCTGACAGAAGTGGCACCCGGTGTGGTCTTCTGCTGCTGTCCATCTGAATTCACACACCCTCAGTCACCAGAGTTTTAATCACCGCCACCCAGAGATGGGAAATACTTCGTTACTGTACTTAAGTAGAATTTTCGGGTATCTATACTTTACTTCACTACTTTTTTTAGTGCCAACTTTCTACTTTT
>JAUMHQ010000048.1:7488823-7509926 GCA_032361165.1 Enteromius paludinosus
GTCACCTACATCTTGGATGCCCTGGGGGTAAGTAAATAAACATCACATTTTCATTTTTGGGTGAACTATCCCTTTAAGCAGAAGCCACAAAAGTGGCATGTAGGTGTATTTCCAAATGTTTAAACTGAGCCTCAGAGGTTGCATGAGGCGCTTTAAATGGATACATTTAATGACAAATTTAAATTGAACATTTGTTTTTTTCAATATAGAAATATGAAATGATTTTAATAACTAAAAGGAGTTTAGAAATGAAACTAAAACTACCAGCAGGTGGCGACAAGTCACTTATTTTATGACTGAATCATTCTATTGATTATTTCTAACGGCGGATTCATTCAGGAATAAAGCGAGTGAGCTAGTAATTGGATCATGGACTGATGAGAAACGCACTTTCATTCATAGAGGAAACCCGGCCGTGTTTGAATGGAGATGCGCAGCGCTCAGCTGTTACTTTGTTTCGACATCATCGAAAATCAGCCAACAAATTTATTGTCAGACAATGTAAGTCACTTAATACAAAGTTGTTGTATTAAATCAATATCACATTTACAATCTCCCTTAATAATAATACAATCTGCCACTCTCCTTAGTTCATCGCAATCTCTCAAAGCCCCATTATAACGCACGGAGCTCTCTACACCGAATAATGAATCTCATATTTACATTAGCCAAGTTTCCATCCAAGGGATGAGTTACCTCTCAAACATAAATATCTTAACTTGATGTGTCCTTTTATTACTTTAAAAGTTCAAATGTATTAGTCTGAATTTTGTCCAGGATATTATATTGTAGAGTTGGTTACTGCGCGCGGCAAGAATGAAGAACACTTGATTTTCTCCTCTTATAAAAGTGGAAACAGTTTACTATACTCGTTCAAAAATAAGACCGTATTCAAAATTATTCAAAATATTTATTTTATTTGTGTTCATTCACAATAAAAACGGTCGTTTCTGCATATATGCTGCTACTTGTTTTTGTTAATTTATTATTTATTTGGCATATAAGCCTTTTTCTTTTATAGCAGATGTTTTTCTCTGTTCGCACAAGCTCTGCGCGTGATACGATGTGAATCCTCACGTTCTGTTTATGCTGCTTTTTTTCATGTATAAAATTAATCCCTGGAAACGAATTAAGCAATTTTGAATAGGTCACAGCCAAGTATCAATTCAAATTTAATTTACTTGTAAATTAGCATAATCTTGTCGGTTAATAATAAAATAACCTAAATGAACATGCCTATTTCCAATACAGTCTAATATTTAGACTTTCTAATTTAATCAGGAAAACAACAACAACTGCACCTGTTTTATGAATAGCAATGAATGGCTTGATGCTGGAGTATCTAAAAAATATAACAAAGTGCAAAAACATGAAAACTCATTAAACTTCTTATTTTTATGTAGGCCTCCATAATTTAATAATGGGCTATGTTTTTTCCCCCCAAAGGGATTAAGAACAGACTATTTGCATATGATTTGCGCAGTAGGTGAAAATATGTATGGAAACAGCTTAAAGACAGGGGTTTTTTTTGCAATACACCAAAACCTATGCAACAGTTTGTTTTTTTAAGGATGACGTCATCACACACACTATTTTATCGGTAAAAGGTTTTTTTCCCCCCACATTTTTTTCTTTGTCGATAACGAAACAGCGTAAAAACTGGATGGAAACTTGGCTACTGTGTCTACTTATAGCTTATGTCTATCACTGTCGGCAAAATGCATACAAATCTTTGAAGCTCCCCTCTGCGCAATCACAGATGTGTTCGGGTCAGTCACACAGGTGCTCCTAAATATGTTTTCAAGCAGTAGTTTTCAGACATATTTGCGTGCGACTGAGCCTTGTGTGAGTACGTTCAGTGCAACAGACAATGGAGAGACAGTCATCAAATAAATACAGACTGTAAATCTTAAGATTTTTAGTGTCTCATATTTATGACTTAGTTTCTCATAATTTCAACTTTATGTGGCAGAAATGGACTTTCGTGTGAAAACAAAACAAAAAAAAGAAAAAGATGATCATTTATATATATTGTTAAGACTTCGATGGAAAATCACACCACAGCAGTATGATTTTTAAAATTAGGCTACTTATTTAGTATCACTATTTAATTCACTAAAGTTTAGGAGCCAGAAGAAAAGCCCTGCTTCAGCAAGATTAATAGCCCGTCGCTAATGAATACTAAAGTCAGGCTTCTCAATCCTGGTCCTTGAGGTCTGCTGTCCTGCAAATTTTAGCTCCAACCCTAATCAAACGCACCTGAACCAGCTAATTAAGATGTTCAGGATTACTTGTACGCTACAGGCAGGTGAGATTAATCAAGGTTGGAGCAAAACTTTGCAGGACAGTGGACCTCCAGGACCAGGATTGAGAAGCCCTGACTTAAGTTAACAACCTGGTCTCAAAAAAATAAAAAATTCGTACCTTGGTGCACATTTTGTTCAACAGCGTTTTTACATTCCTACACATTTCAATGCAGTTTAAAAGAGAAATGAGTGGCACTAAAACACAGGTTCAATATGTGAATCTCGGCACTCGGCATTTAGTATTGTTTAGAAATCACATGATATTCTTCGAGTAAGTGTTTATTTATTTATCAAAACTCTTAAATTTGTGTGAAAAGGAATGAAAGGTTTCGTTTTAGAGTTTTACTGCCTCTGTGATAAGTACTTGTTGGCACATATTTCATGTCTCTTTAAAAAGTCCATCCAGGTACTTTTATGCCATATGAGACCAGCAGCTTAATTAGACAAATGCAGCTGTACAAGGAAAACTGTGTTATGACATCTGCGTCGGGGTGCTGTTTATGTAACCACATATTTGATAATGAGCTTCAGCACACGCAGGAAATTCATGCAGCATATTTTACCTAAAAAAAAATGATAAAAAAAGCACTGAATGAAACAGAGTCATTGTGCATGGGTGCGTTTGAGCTAAACAAGTGTTTACGCACTCGAAGATACGATCTGACATTTGCAGCTTGTAAGTCTCTACACATATTTGGCAACTACAGAGATGTTGTCACTCAGTGACACTCAAGCTAAACCTCATCTTCATATATATATACTGTCATCTGTCTTTTGCTGCTTTGTTTTTTAAAACATAAAAACACTTTGTCTAGATCTTTTCAAATGTGTTTTCCTTGCGAAGGCACTTTATGAGCAGGTTGCGTTCATGCTTGTTTTGGCAGCCTATCAACCTTTACTATAGAGTTCTCTCATGCATACAGTGCCACTATTTGCTTTTTAAGTCACTCAATGCTGGCTGTTAAAGATGTCAGGGTATTGCATTTGTTGACTCTATCAAAACATGACTTCCTAATCTAGTTTTAAATGTGACTTCCAGGAAAGATGTCCGTTGTGCGATCAGATTACAGCGTGGTCCGCTATTTTGATGGCATTGATCCTGAGGGAGGTGGAAGCCTTATTCCGCAGCTTATAATCGTTAATGTTCTTTTAGCCATTGTGTTTATGCCACTCCCATTTATATTATTAATGTGCTATAAAGGAAGTGATGTTACCTGTTAATACTTGACGTATCTTTTCAGATAGCTGATCCTATTACAAACGCACACAATACCAGTCAAGTGTCTCAGGATCTTATATTTTGACAAACATAACGTCTGTGTGTGTGTGTGTGTGTGTGTGTATTTCTTCATAAACCCAATATTTGAACTGAAAATCTATTTAAAACAAAATTCTGAGATAGACCTAAGTCACATGAGATAAAAAGTTAAAGATGTATTGTATTGAATCTTCTCATAGTTATATTAGTTGTATTTATGATTTATGAAAGCATGCATTTGTGTGGAGGAAGTGTTAACCAAGGAAGTGGACACTTTCCAATGCATACTATTGATGGCTTAAAATATTATCGGAAATAGTATTATTCAGAAATTAAAGATTTAAATAAAGAAACATCACATAAAATAACATAATATAGTAATAATAATGGTTTGATTGGTGCTGCAGGTCTGAGAATTTCTTTATTTTATTTTTATTTGCGTGCCATTCCTTTTTCTTTTTAATGTATCGTAACACTGTGTGTGTATACGGCATGCTTTCTTTTTTTCTGAATGTCAAACTCCTGCAGCATCCATGTTGTCAGCTACAGGCAGGGGGACAGTCCTCTTCAGTTTCTGTGGTTGATTGGGTTTGGCGAAGTGGTATTGGAGAAGTGTCTTAGCAGGTGTCTGGAAAGTACCTGAGTTTTACACTAATAACAGAACCTTTAAGAATGGCTTTTTTTTCCTCTCCACATTTCTCATAGTAAACAAATGAGGAGCCATCAGCCTTCTGTGGGGAAGCAAGTCTTCCTTTATTTGCATGGCCTGGGGTGTTATCTTAAAGTTGAACTGCCTCATGCTGATACATGCTGATATATTAGGGCTGTCAGTTTAACACATTAACTGCATTAATTATTTACGCAATTATAATGCAATTGAAATATTTTATTGCAGTTAATGCACTGACTCCGCCCCTAGACCTGTACATCATCTTACATTTCATACAGTTGACTATCAGGGACAGATTATGGGTTGTGTGGGCCCCTGGGCAACTCGTCTGCGCAAAACGGCCCCCCAGCACCACCACCACAATTAAAGGGCCTTTCCTCCATGTTTCCATCAGAGGCCCTATAGGGTCAGGGGCCCTTGTAGGCAGAGGATTAAAGAATGTAGGCCCTGTAAAATAGACAAACGAAAATACATTGCTGAAAAGCATTGCAAATTGTTTCGGGCTATGGCGCCCACGGGCACCCCAAGGGCCCCTGGGCAGCGGCTCCGCTGGCCCATTCCGTAATCCGTCCCTGTTGACTGTTCACAAATATGATGCAGGGCAACAGCTATATAAATGAAGTTATGTCCTAAAATTCAAGATATTGGGGCAAAAATGTCCCTGAATATATCATATCTTTCTGTCTAATATTTATAAGCGATTAATCACATCTAAAATAAACATTTTGGTTTACATGATATATGTGTATGTACTGTGTATTTTTATTATCAATATTTTATACGTGCATGTAAATATTTAAGAAAAAGATTTGACATTTACATATTACATACATTTATATATGACATACTTTATATGAATATAAATACATACATTGCAAATACAGGTAAATGTAATCATAATATATCCTGTATGTGTGTGTCTTTATATATACATTATACATTTATACAGTACACTCACATACTGTAAAGCTTATTAAGTAAACAAAAACGTTTATTTTAAATGCAATTAATCTTGATTAATCATATGACAGCACTAGGTTTTATACAACGGTTGATATTGTGTTTTATTTTAAACACTGATGTGTTACACCCAATTTTGCAGAGAACCTAATACATTTAAAGCCACCGCAGAACTGTTGCGCATCTCCGAACAACACAGCGATCAGAGGCGGATTTAGTGAATTTGGGGCCTCTAATGTTTACGTTTGTAAACATTTACTTAAATCAACCTTGAGGTTCCTTTTTTGTTGTCCAAATTTCTGCTGCACAATCGTGCCCCGTAGTTACGTCCAGTGTTTCTACAGTTTTAATGTACATATTATAATAGGATTCCTTCATTAACATTTATTCATTTAGCAGACACTTTTATTCTTTCATGTTAGACTACGGAATAGCAATTGATTTGCAGTTGAGAGACAAGAGTATTATATCACTTATCATATTTACTGACATACACCTGTTTAGGTTACACATAGCCTAATCTGTCCATACTTTGTTCTGATGCAGCTAAATTCTCAATAAATGTTTTTATTGATTTATCTTAGTGTTTCTGTATGAATATGGAATATTAACAGAACAGTGATCAAGTCGTCGTCTGAAAAAATCAAACAGGCTACACATAAGATAATGACAACAGCGGTGCTTGCATGTGAGCTTGCATTAACACCCGTGCGTTTTCGTTTTAATAAATAAATAAATCGTTTACCCTGGCGTTAAACCTTCCCTGGAGTTTTCAAACTAAAACAGGGTCTGCAGCGTTTTCAAAAGTGTCGGAAAACGCTGGGATAGGCGCGTACAGTTATACTTTTTAAAACGAAAATGCAACTAGTGCAAACGGGGCCTTAGACAAGCAACATATCTGAGTTTTTCGCTGCATGGAGCAGACGCAGAGAGAGGAGCGCAGCTGGAAAGATCGAGACACCTCGTGCTCCTGCGGCAGTTAGTATCACATGCAGAATATTTCCGTTTGCTACAAGCAGGATACACACCAAGCACGTTCAACTCGGACACACAGACGTCCTGGTAATAAACACCGTTACCATTTGCTTGTCCGTGCTTAATGCGCATCTCGTGAAAAGCATTTTGGGGGCACAAGGCAGTTGCCTACCTTTGCCTAATATGTAAGTCCACCCCTGACAGCGATCTTTAGTTTCTGAATAATTCTGCGTTTTGAACAAATCACGTGAACCGATGACTCAAAGAGCCCTGTACTTCATTCCTGAATGAATCAGCCGTTCGAATTAATAACATGTATCAAAAACATTACAATTAAAATAACAATAATAATCAAATAAAAAGGGATAGCTCACTCCACAAAATGTAATTCTGTCATTATTTACTCAAACCTGAATGACTTTGAGGTACTTTGAAGGTACTTTGAAGACATGTTATGTTTTTATAGGTTATGTTAGAGCATTGTAGACTAAATGCTTGAGTGAAATAAATATTACGTTTTGCAATTCGTAATGAATCAGTCTCAGTTCTAACAGTTTAAATAATCTTTGGTGGGTTATCTTTGCGATTATTAAGACGAATTCATCAAAACATCATGTAATTAATTAGATATAATTAATAGAAATAGACATTACAAAAAAAATGAATAGATAGGTTTTGATGTGACAGGACAACAAGGGACAGACTTTTTATTGAGGAAGAAATATTATAGATTCTGCCTCTGTATCCAGAAGCAACATTTATTGTTTTATTAGGTTACTGATAAGATTGGAGTGATTTGAAACTATTCATGTCTAAAGTTATAACTAATAACTAAGAGAGCATCTTCTTCAAACGATCACCTCATTCGAGGTACAGAACTTGTGGTTAGCTTTTCAAATTGTGGTTACACTTAACCAAAACCGTGGCACAAAAATGATGTTTTTGTAACTTCAGCAGGGTAAATATTTTGCATTCTCTGCAGCGTAAACAAAGGCAGGTCTGAGTGAATGAATGCGAGTACTCGTAATCCTGGGTGAAAACAAACACAGCCCTCCCCTCTGCGGAAGCTCTACTGTACTTTATCAGCTGCTGGTTACTGCCTCCAAGGTGGTTTTGTTCCTCATTGCACACGCAGCCGCATGTCTGAGTCTATGTCATGTTTGCTCTCTGTGTGTGTTTGGCTCGTTCAGTACGATGCTGCTCCCCTCCAGCCTAGCGTGGCGTTGTGCTCCTGTGCTTCTTCATCAATGGTAAGGACTCAGCTCAACTCCAACCTTCCTCACCGTCTCAGTATGGAGGTCCGCGGAGGTGAGGCAAGCACTCAGCCAAAGACATCTACCATCAAGCCTCCACAATCACGCAAGAAGGAGGATTTCAGCTTCGGCAAAATTTTAGGGGAGGGCTCCTTCTCAACGGTGGGTACCAGTTGTGTTTTAGTAAACTTTCAATACTTTTGGGGCTCTAAACAGCCAGTTCAGTTTTGTTTGGTGGTTGAATAACTTGGCTTTATTAATAGCTCTACACATTTGAATTGCAGGTTGTGCTTGCAAAGGAACTAGCCACAGGAAAGGAATATGCGAGTAATAGGCATTGCATTATATTTGATTAAATTACTTGATTGTATGTGATAATGACTAAAATGAACTCAACTGATGTGATTTGTTTTCCAGTGAAGATTCTAGAGAAGAATCACATCAGGAAAGAGAATAAAGCACACTATGTGATCAGAGAGAAGGATATATTGTCAAGCATAGATCATCCTTTTTTCGTGAAGCTCTTCTTCACGTTTCAAGATTCTCATAAATTATGTATCCTTTTCCGAGTAAAACTGTGGCGCTGAGCTGTGAAACCAAGCGTGCGTTTGTTAAACTCATTATTACTTTGTTAAAATGTTCTTAACTTCTAATCCGGCAGATTTCGCCCTCAGTTATGCAAAGAATGGAGAACTACTTAGATACATTCGCAAAATAGGCTCTTTTGATGAGACTTGCACAAGATTCTACACCGCTGAGATAGTCTCTGCGCTCGAGTATTTGCACGCGATGGGAATTATACACAGGTGAGTTACACTGAAACGTCAAATGAATGCGTTATGCATGCTTTTGGAAATATTCATTTGTGCTTTTTATTTGTATTTTTTTTTTCAGGGACCTTAAACCAGAGAACATTTTACTGGGCGAAGACATGCACGTTCAAATTACGGATTTCGGGACAGCGAAACAGTTGTCAGCAGACAGCGTTCAAAGTAACGCACCGTTATTAAATATTTCGTGGAATCGCTTTGCTCTGGTTGTTGTTGTTTTTTTTTTCTAACGACTGTCGTTAACTTCCTTCAACCCCCTTGTAGGTCAGGCATGAAGCACTTGTTATGTATAGATACACTCACAACAGCTCTCAAATAACATAAATATGGGACTGTCTTATCGTTTTTCTTTGTGCACATATGCGAGCACGGTTATGGTCACTGAAGCTCTATGCAGTTTGTGTCCACCTGAACCTGCTATTAATAACAAGATCTGTCTTTACAGCAAGAGCCAATTCTTTTGTTGGCACTGCACAGTACGTTTCTCCAGAGCTCCTGACGGACAAATCTGCCTGCAAAAGGTGTTTTTTTTTTTGTTTTTTTTTTAACTAGATGAAGATGTGAATATGTTGCAATGCAGTTGTTTTATTGTTTGTGAACTTTCTCTTTTAGTTCTGACCTCTGGGCAATGGGTTGTATAATCTACCAGCTGGTGGCTGGATTACCTCCGTTTAGAGCCGGGTAAGTTACTGATCAATCCAGCTTTAGTTCAATTAAACATTCAAAATAGCGCGATGATGCTTTGCACTTGAGCTGAAGTGCTGATGGCTGATCACTGTTGTAATCGCAGTTTTAAAAAAAACATGGTGTGAAATAACAGGAAGTGTTGGCTTTGGTGTTTATGACTTGTTTGTGTAGACAGTACAGAGGGCTTCTGAGGAAACCCCAACCACTGGGTCACGTGACTCGCTTGCCGTTTTGGTTACATTACAACCAATAAATTGGCTTGGGCAGCCGTTGAAAACAAAACACTCGGCCACGTGACTGACTTAACCCTTTCGCGCTCTCAGCTGATTGCTGCAGGCCATTCGATTTGATGTTGATTCAGTTCAGTCAGTCATTGACTTCTTTGTCTTTTAATAGGAACGAGTACTTGATTTTCCAAAAGATAATAAAGCTGGAATATGAATTTCCTGAGAAGTTCTTCCCGAAAGCTAAAGATCTGGTGCAGCGACTGTTGGTAAGAATCTTTGTTTCCATTACCTGTCATCACTTTTTAGGCCGGATGAGTATGTTTAAGCACACTCATTGTTTTCCTGATGATTTCAGTCTTTGGACCCTAGAAAGCGGCTAGGATGTGAGGAAATGGGTGGGTTCAATCCACTGAAAGGCCACTTGTTCTTTGAGACTATCTCATGGGAGAACTTGCCGGTTCAGACTCCACCCAAGCTGACCCCTTACCTACCAGCCATGGCTGAAGATGATGAAGACTACTATGGCAATGTTAGTTAGATTTATCATACCTTTATCATACAATATACAGTGTTTTTATTTACTTGTTTTTTGTTATTTTTGTTTCTATGTTTTGTCTTTAATTTGGTCGTTTTTTGTTTTTTTTCATTTAGTTGTTTTTTGTATACCTTTTTTTTTTTTCTTTAATAGCCTCATACATTATGTTTTAAGAAATGAAATCGACCACTTATTAAACTTTTAAAAACTGGGTTGTGCTTTACAGCTTACATTTCATGTTTGTTTGAAGTCTGGATGAAATCAAAATAAATCCTATTGACGTTATCAGCACACATTACTGGTCTTTCTGGTGAACGAATAGCCCGTGCAAGTTAATCGACAGAAAACGACTTTGTCTTCATAATATCATTGAAATTGCCTCCCATCTAGAATGGTGTTTCTTCTAATGTGGTCAGCTTGACAGCTTGTGCAGAGCATCCTAATACCCTCTCCTCTGACCGTCAGCCTGCTGTGAGCTAGAGATGGTGCTAAAATCAAGCCCTGCCATCTATTTTGTTCTCATATAACATTTTATTTCACTGTTTGACACAAAGATAAATCTGCCACGAGTTTGGGTTTAACTAATGTTAAATATTACAAATGGTGAGCTCATAAGTGCAGGCTCGCTGGGTCTTGTCACCGTGTACTGATTCGCTGTTTTATTTGAATCCCACAGTACGAAGATCTCCTCAGTCAGTTCAGCAACCTGCAGGTGGTCCCGTCCAGCTCATCTCAGATCGTCCCAATGAGATCCTGCAGCAATATTGAGCAGTACATCCATGACCTGGACAGCAACTCCTTCGAACTGGACCTGCTGTTCTCCGGCGAGGAGAAGCGACTTCTGCTCCAGAAGCAAACAAATGGAAACCCTTGGTATGTGATAACCTGCATTCAGAAATTTGTTTTCCTGCTCATAACCGTTCATTCTGGTTAAATATTAAATTGCCATCCTGTAGTGACAGTGCAGTATAAACACACATTCGTTTTGTTAATACACATAGTAATAAATGGTTGCGTGTGTATGTGCTAATAATGATCTTCTTTATCTCTTGCATTTCCTGTTCAGGTTTTTTATAGCATGCTGTAAAGCGAACTCTTGATCATTATAGTTCTGTTTTCAACAACACCAAGTAGCACTAACTACCAGCTTGTTATTCATTAACATCTGCTGTTTTTTTTCTGTCTTAAAGGCACCAGTTTGTTGAAAATAACTTGATATATAAAATGGGACCAGTTGACAAACGAAAGGTAACTTTTTTCTCCCTGGTTTCTTTTATGTTGCTTAGAGTGAAAAACAGGTGCAGGGTTTTCTTTTTTTTTTTAAAGAGTTGAAAATGAAAACAAATAGCACCCTCTTTTGGCTGCAGTTGGTAATGGCAGTAAATGTTTTTGACCCTTTCTTGTTTGTTTTTTTCTACAGGGACTGTTTGCTCGACGCCGTCAACTTTTACTGACAGAAGGGCCACATCTTTATTATGTGGATCCTGTGAATAAAGTACTAAAGGGGGAAATCCCATGGTCTCCAGAGTTGCGTCCAGAGGCCAAGAATTTCAAGACATTTTTTGTCCACACGGTAAAAATGAATTACATTATAATTAGTGCTGTCAAACGATTAATTGTATCCCTAATTTTTGCTTACAAAATATATATGTATGTGTACTGTGTACATTCGTACGTGTGTATAAATACATACAGTATATATTATAAACATATTAACATATATATATTTATATGTTATAAATGTATTTTATACATGAACATAACATATTTTTATGAAATATTAACAGGACACTAATATTGGCACCCTTGGTAAATCTGACCGAGGTGGCTGTGAAAATACATCGCCATCTTTCATTCAAAAACTTCACACAATTCTAACCTATCATTGCATTAAAACAAGTGAAAATGTGTTTTTTAGCAGCAATCACTCAAGATGGGTTTGGTGAACACAGGGATGAAAAGTATTTAGTATGTACAGTGAAGTATACTGCTGTGTTTTTGATTTTGTGGGCCTATATTTCTGCTTGCGGTACTGGACATCTCGTTTAGACACATGACATCATGGATTCTATCAAATACCAACAAATAACAAATCTCAAACTCATTGACTCTGTTAGAAATCGTATACTGGGCCATGGTTGGGTCTTCCACTGGGACAATAATCCAAACAGAAACATCAAAATAAACACAAGAATTAGTCACTGAGCACAAAATGAAGCTTTTGGCATGTCTGTCCCAGTCCTCTAACCTGAACCCTGTTCTTGAGAGATTCTGAATGAAGGAATGGTCTCTTTATCTTATCAGGTGTTCTCCAAACTCTACAGGCTTTACAGGAGAAAACTCAGAGCTGTTATCTTAGGAAAAGGACGTATCAAAAATTGGGTGCCAATAATTGTGGCTAACATGTATTGGAGAAAATCATTTATTTCATCATGAGTTTTTCTCCCCATTCTCAATTGTTTTAATTCTCTGATAGGTTAGAATTGTGTGAATTTTTTGAATGAAAGACCAAAAAGGTAAAAAATGCAGATTTATTTTCACAGCCAGCTTTGCTCCGATTTACCACGGGTGCCAATATTAGTGGAGGGCCCTGTACATGCGTGTATTTACATACTCATAATAAATATGCACAGTATGCACACACATACTGTGTAAACAAACACTTTTATTAATCATGATTAATCATTTGAAAGCACTGATAATAATATAGATACATAAGTAGTTTTATATATATATATATGGGTCATTCCTGTTATACAGTCACTTTTCTGTCTCTATGATTTACATACTCTTTTTTTTTCTAAAATAGTCACATATTTATATGAAATTGCTGAAATTATATATATTAGGTCTACTTTATCACTTAAACATAGATAATAGACATTAAAAATATCTTTTACAAAGCTTTTAATTGAAATATATGTTAAATTTGATCTTGTCCTCAGTGCAAAGTAATCAACTTTGAAATCATGAAATGATAAAAGCCTCAAAATATTTTTCTTAATTGTTATCGACTAGGCTAAATGCCATCTACTCATACATATAAATCATGTGAAAATATATCTAGTTTTGTAAAACTTTTCTTCATTTGCCATGTCCCTAATCTCATTTTCCACCCTGTTAGGATGTACTTCCTCGCCTTCCAAAATAGACTGCGATTCCACTGAGATCATTTCCAAGAAGTGATATTGTTTATTTTTTCAGGTAGAATTTAACTGTACAAATTCACTGTACAAAAAAACATCTGTGACATGGTTATAAACGTTATGTTCATCTGTAGAAGGTAAGAAAGCGAAATGTTGATTACTGACAAAACTACAGCTAATTTAGCTCAAAATGTTCCACCCTGTGGAATGTGAAACTAACAGGGTGGAAACACTAATAAAATACAGAGCTTAGCCAGCATGTGTTCCATATGTTTTAACATGTCACTATTGTGGTAGAAAGCTAAAAAACATGAAAAACACGTAACTTTTTTCCACACATTTTGAAGCCAACATGTTACCGGATACCAGAAATGACCCATATATATTTCGATAAATGATTTGTAGGTTATTATGTTAGAGCTATTTGACTAATTATGGATTGGATTCAACGAATAGTTAACCCCGAGACTTATATTTTCTGAAACTGTACTCCTCAGGCCATCCTAATTCAAGAGTTTGCGCTTTCTCATTAATGCAAGGGGAGTTATAGCGAATAAATTGAAGCAAATTTGGCGAGCTGTCCGGGAAGCGAGCCGGGAGAACGGCAGGCCCCCGAACCCTAGTGGCCTGAGCCCTAGCGAGGGCGAGGGTTCGGTGCCCTGCTCGAGCTCTCGATGCCCCCCCGGAGGAGAGGATGGAGCTTGACAGAGGAGAAGGGTTGCATAAAGCGAGATGCGGAAGGGAGAAAAGCGGGAATATTTATAGTGGGAAGGTGAAACGTGATTGGGCGATCATGATGAGGAGATGATTAGGAGATGTAGTGCAGCTGTGATTAATTCCCGAAACTATGTTATTATCAAAACATTTGCATAAAAATGAACTTCTTCTAAAATAGATTTGGAGAAATTTAGCATTTAATCACTTGCTCACCAAATCCAGTGAATACAGTGAATGGGTGCCATCAGAATGAGAGTCCAAACAGCTGATAAAAACAGCACAATAATCCACAAATAATCAACTCCATTTCATCAATTAACATCTTGTGATGGGAAAAATCGCATATTTTAGGAATCAAATCCATTATGAAGATGTTTTAACAACTAGGCGTCACTAAAATATGAGTGCTCTTTCCATAATATTCTTTTTTTCCAGGAAAAAAGTCATATCTGAATCTGGATTTGTTCTTTTTTTACTTCACAAGATGTTTAGTAGTTAATGGACTGGAGCGGATTACTGATGATTTTCATCAGCTGCTCAGTCTCTCATTCTGACGGCACCCATTCACTGAAGAGCGAGTGATGTAATGCTAAATTTTTCTACGTTTTCAATTTATAATACTTTGATAAATGCATCATACTGAATGATTACTAAATATAGTTTATATGACGTAGTATTAAATTGGTGCTTACAAAACCTGCTAATATCATGGTATTTCTTGATATTTTGCTAAATGCTGCCAAAAAAAATTTTTTTTTTCTTCCTCATATGCAGCCCAACAGGACATACTATCTAATGGATCCCAATGGTAATGCAGACAAATGGTGTAAGAAGATTCAAGAGGTGTGGGGAACAGTGTATCCCTAATAAGAGACTGCTGGGACGCTGGTGCATCAGAACACCCCTGGAGCCAGTCTCAGAGGTCCGAGTCTTTCACCATTCAACTACCAATCAGGAAGTCAACTGTGCATTCAGGGGACTAGCACATCAATATTCCTTCTCAGTACAACTCAGCAGATTCACAGTTTGTACACTATATATGTTTATGTAGATATGTATATACATAGGAAGTATCCCAAAAAAACACTCAATCTGTTGCCTTTTAAAATAATAAGGATAGCTATAGAGGACACTCGAATGATCCTACAGGTCAAGAACATATTAAATTGATACACATATCATTAATATATTTCTATTTATTCTCTAAATCATGTTGTTCACTTGTATAATATCATATATTATCATCTGAAAAAGAATCACTTTTGAGCCGTTATATTAAGTATGAAATTGACCCAGCAATGGATGTTTTTTTGGTTAAATCTGCTGTTTATATTTGTTTTCTGTTATACTTTATTTATAAAGATTGCTTTAGTTTGAAAAGAAGTACTTGATAAGGTACGTTACACAGTATACACGGCAAGCGGGCAGCATTAGGTGCAGGTTGTGAAAAAGGGTTTTGCCGCTGCGCCGGGTCACTCTCTTGCAGTGTAAATATGGTGTTACACCTACGGGAATTGAGCTGTGAAGAATATCGCAACTGTAAATAAGGTGCAGTTTTTGACCACTTTATTGTACATTCAGGAGGATGTTGGTCCAGCACAGACAAAACGAAAATGCTGTAACTACAAGTGAGACCCGAGCACAGAAGTGTGTTTGTGTCTCCTCCTTGCATTTTCTTGAGGAATTGTTCAATCGTGGATTTATAACTCGACTAGGCTTGTCGGCAAATATAACTGTGATGTACAGATGATGTATTATTCCGGAAGTAACACAGTGTTACTGGATTTGCACCTTGTATAATTTTATTCTTATATAAGATCTTTCGCTGGCAGCGGCTCAGCCTGTAGTACCTAATATTATTTAAATTCTAATATTCAGAGATTTTAATTGACTCACGTTCAGGGGCCACACGTTGTAAATATTGAGATGTCAAGCCTTTGAATGTGAACGACGGCTGTAATATTTTGCTAGATTTTTATGTGCCCTAATCAGGTCACTTAAATTATATCAGATTCAATGTTTATGCCCTTTCGGGTTTCTGCGCACCTTTAATGATACTGAAGAATGTCCAGGAGAAAATCATGTTAAGTCTGATAATAAAAGTGTATATGAAGAGCAACATCTTTCTGCTTGTGTTTCTGACAGAGCGTTGGTAGCATGTGCGAGACAGCAGCGCTAAGACAACAGCTCCCTGTAGACTTTGCATGTCTTGTACATTTGGCTCTCTTATGCATGCTGGCTGTTTACATTTCTCAACATCTTGCAGCACTGAAACGAGGTCGGACCGAATAAACTCACCATTCAGCTTTCCAGTTTTAGGTGAACATATACAGAAAAAAACAACTTTATACTGGAGCAACAGCAGAAGCATCAAGTGATGATAAATGCCTGCTATTCACTGTACTGTTCTTTGTATTCTCAGCCTTCACGTGGCTCACTCAAATAGTCTTTATGCGATGCTTATCGCACATGAGAACACAATCATGCATACTCTCATACCACTGATGCAGACCAATGATCGGATTAAACCGTACACATTTAAACTAGATCATTATACTTATCTAACACGTTGAAATGTGAACAGTTCTACAAGTGTTTGTCAAACTAAACTATTGATATATTAAATGTTTAATCTGATTAAACCAATTAAATACTATATATGTAATTATATAATTATGGATGCCTATTCTCACAGAATAAACAAAAAAGGAAAAATACATATATAGCTTTTGTAAATCATAATTGTGACAAAGACAAAATCTAAATCAATATCATAATTTTGATTTAGCATGTTTTCACTTTACATAATATCATGATTATCACATTTTTGTTGTATTTGACCTTTTATCTCATTGTATTTTATAAGTATGACTTATCTTCCATAGAATTTTGACCTTATCTTACAATTTTTCAGAATTATGCTCTGTAAAAAAAATGTGACTGGTAATATTCCGACAGGACGTCATTTGTTATTATTTCAGAAATTGTTAACCCTAAAACACTACACTTTCTATTTTCTATGTCATAATTGATATTTATAATTGATAAAATGTATCATTTAAACTACTTAAACTGTTTGTATCTCTTAATTATGACTTTGCGTAATAATTTTGAAGTATGCTTCAATTGCCTTTTGATAACAACAAAATGATGACCTATTTCCTCATCATTTCACACTTTTGTCATATTTGAATTTTTTTAAATCTCAGTATTTTATAATTATGATTTTATCTCATAACTGACTTTTGTATCTTAACATTTTGACATTATCTCATAATTTTTCATAATTATGCACAAGAAAAAAAAAATACTGGTAATTTGCCGCTAGGACATAATCTGATATGCTTGCAAACATTTACTTTAACCCTAAACGTTTACGTTTACTTTCTATGTCATAATGAATATCTAATGTTTATGTGATTCATAATTTCAGCATTTTATCTCATAATTATTACTCTGCATGTAATCAGTTTGACTTTGTGTGTCATAATTCACTTTAAATGCTATGTCAATATTATTTAAGAACACCCAACGCATGATTTTTTTTAGTGACGTCCTTGTCCATTTCTGCTTTGTTAACTACATAATTTTTCAGAACTAAGAAAGTTTGAGTGAATTGGGAAGTAAAAAGTTTCAGTAGGGTATAAAAAGTCTTTACATTTTTAATAAATAATAATAAAAATAACACAATCGTGGTTGCGTGTCAAAACTTACCGAGCCGCCTATCTAGGTAGAATTGTGGCGGGGCATGACTGCGCGCGCAGCGTTCTTGGCTGCTAAAAGTATGCGGTCTGGATAGTCGTCACTGCGTGTCTGAAGACACAGCCGGTGTATCTGGCTGGGATGGGAGGGCACAGCGGCGCTCAAACTCCACACACTTCCTGCTCTCGCTCAGTTCCATCATCAGTGAAGGCAGCGGGAGAGCAGAGGAGGGATGGCGGAGAAGAGCCCTGACCCGAGCGGCTCGAGCGCTCGCAGGTGTCCCGCTCTTTCTCCCGGAGAAAGACTGCAGCCGTGTGCAAGCGGTTCGTCCAAGTGGGTTCGTCTGAACGTCGGCGGCACGTACTTTCTCACGACGAGACAAACGCTGTGCAGAGACCCGAAGTCTTTCCTGTACCGCCTGTGCCAGGCCGACCCCGACCTCGACTCTGACAAGGTATTTTTACCGAGAGCATGGCAATAAACACTAACCTCCGCTTCGCTTATTTGGCATTTAAACCGTCTGCTTAAACTGGACAAACTCGAAATGACGGCTCTACAGTGTTTCATCGCGCTATTTTGGTGTAGTTCAATATTGTAGCTAGTCGGCTAGCTGCTGAAGTTCCAGTGAATGGAGCTCCGCTCACTAACGTTAGCTTAGCCTAACTGATAACACTTGATACGGCTTGCTCGCCAGATAAAGTCAGCTCTAACGTCAGATACAGTTCAAGAGGTCGTTTGCGGTTTATTTTAAACAGCATCAGCTCGTTTAAGCCTTTAATGTTGCAATACGAGAACACCTCGTCTATCATTTGTTTACAAACTTGCATGCTACGATACATGTCAAGCGCTAACTGAAGAACTTACTTAACTAAAGTATTGAAAACTAGTCCAAGTAAACCTTATATATTATTTAGACTACTAATCTTCGTTAGTAACCGTCTGTCTGGCTGGAAACTTGAATACTAAGCTAACGTCCGATTAAACTCTTCACACATCTCTTTATAAGCGTTAGTTAACAGGAACTAATAACGATTAAAGCTTTACAGCGTTGTATATTTTCACATTGTTTATATACAATTCATAATAATGTATGTCTGACAAGCCAGATTATGAAATGCTTATTGATAAATCAACATATCAAACACATTGTCTAATGCTATGCTATCTTATTATGAAGTTTTACCCTAATATGAAGTATGTTTACTGCTTTTTATCTGAATAATCCAAATATAACTGTTGTTAACATTGTGTTCTAAACCAATTAAACTATTTTATTAATGTTTAAAAATATGAACTGTATTAATACGTTTCATCCTAATAAACAATCAAATACTCCTGCTAGTGCTATCTCGAGCAAACAATGAAAACCACTGGGTTGGTGGTCAGTTTACTTTGTGCTATAATTTACATATTTAAGGTTTTCATTTCATCCTAAATTATTTTTTTTTAATTGCCAACAAAATGGAAATGAAATAAATAACGAAATGAATAAATAACTCTTTCAACACGCTATACTTGGAAGGAGCTTATCCAGAATTTAATTGGCTAGCGATATAAATGTTATGCAACGAGCTCGATTATTTATCATGTCAAACGGGTATATTGGTCTTTTTAATAAATCATCTAGTTTCCTTGCGACTGCAGAAGAAATAGGGCTGCCTGGATGCTTTTAAACTTTTAAAGGTCAGTATTTGCATCATTTATTAGGGTAACGACCGTTGAAAGCCACTAAAAGACAACGAATTTCTTCTGTCCTTCGGCTTAGTTTTCTTTCTAAAACAAATCACGTGATTTGACTGTAAAGTTTCACTTGCAGGGTGCTTTAGTTAGAGTCTAAAACGCTGTGGAATAAAGCTCAGTAGTGATCCGTGGTAATGATGTTGTGTTGGAGAGATGGATCAGTGTCCCTATGGGCTCTGCAGCATGTATGTTAAATGTCAGCCTCACCTTGTCTTAACAGACACTCTTCAGTAACGATACCGATTTAAACAAACTGTCTGGTGAGCTGCTTTTGAATTTGAATAAGTTATGATTTATTATGCTGAAATCCTTTGGAGGTGAGTCTTATGTTACTAACAATGCTCTTTCCTCATCCAGGATGAAACGGGTGCTTATTTGATAGACCGCGACCCCACTTATTTTGGCCCGGTGCTCAACTATCTGAGACATGGAAAGCTGGTGCTGAACCGAGGCCTAGCAGAGGAAGGTATGATGGGAATGCGATCACGAACTTGAAGATATGTCTGTACATGCTATTAGATTTTCTCACTGCCAGCTAAATTCAGTTGAAACCTGTTCTTGACATTAGGCTGTTTTTGTTTATGATATGTGGTTTTTAACTAAATGTTTACTCTTGTTTGATCTGTCAGGCGTGCTGGAAGAGGCAGAATTCTACAATATCACTTCTCTGATTAAACTGGTCAAAGACAAAATCAGGGAGAGGGATTGTAAGACGGCTCAGGTACGTCAAATTAGGAACGTGAATGTAATTTTGATTTATTTTCCTTTTTATTACAATATTATTATGCTACTTGTGTAGCACAATTCGAAATATATTATTATGTAAAATTAGAATAATAATATGCGAATCCTCAAAATATAGAAGAGAAGAAAAATAAATGAGGGAAATATATTTATATTTATATATAAATATAAAAATCCTTAAGTAAAAAATAAAACATAATGTCAATGGTTAAACTCATATTTAGTAAAGGCTTTATTGACATATTTGTTCTGCTCATGTTTTATATATGAGGCCTACTGATTTCAAACATTTTAATCGGTCAGAAAAATTGGGGCTCGGTTGATTCTGGTCCAGGTCCTTTCAAAAAATGTGTTTGCTGTATCCCATGACACATGTGTCCTCTGCAATCTGCCCTCTCGGCCTAATCTGATGATATTTCTGCAGGAATGACAGTCATTTTGCAATTAAATTAGAGCACTGACCCAAAAAAAAGTAAAAAAAACGGTGCCTTGCCTGTTTATATAGTATTTTTCTGTTTTCTCATCTGCGTGTCCTCTTTCTTCAGCTCCCGGTGAAGCACGTCTACAGAGTTCTGCAGTGTCAGGAGGAGGAACTGACACAGATGGTCTCCACCATGTCAGATGGCTGGAAGTTTGAACAGGTGATTAGGGGATTACTCTCTTGTTTCAGATTTTAGGAAGGGAGTTTTTATTTTATATACTGGTGCAATATCAGTTGATATCTTAAATTAAATGTGCTATAATATAAAATTATAGTTAAACTATAAATAAATAAGTATATATATTAATAAATATCAATTAGGGTTGGGCGATGTCGACCAATTTGTCATCGTACGATGTCTAATGTTGGCGGTTGGGGGGTTGGGGATTTGTTGTTTGGGGTGTTATTTAATTGTAAATAAAACACCAAGCCCCGCCCCACGACTGGCAAAAATGACAAAAACAGTGTTCGCGTGAGTAGGTGAGAGAAGATCGAGCGCAGGGATGATCACATGCTTGAATTGCGCGCGGATGACACATCAAGCACGCGCGAGCGTTTGAAATGAGCTCGCGGGCCCCGTTTCTTCCCATGTACATCTGTTTTCCTCTCGCGGAAATTATTTACCGTGCTCGCCAGCATCAGTTGGTGCGCTCGCTTATTAATGCCATAGATTAAGTGTGTTTTTCGCGAGCTGGTTGCTGCTGCGGCAGCAAGGGCGGAGGATCGCGATGCCGGCTCAGCATCGTGATGTCTATCGGCCAACCCTACTATCAATTAGGGATGCTCTTTTCGGTTATTTCTCATAACCGACAACCGGCGCTCGTTCACCGATTATTAACCGGTTAACTGACAACATTATTTTAAATGAGAAT
>JAUMHQ010000048.1:7543943-7570446 GCA_032361165.1 Enteromius paludinosus
GTACACGCCATGTTTGAACGCCGCAGAACTGCTGCGTCATCGCGTTACACCCGCCTCAGTCGTGCCGGGGGCGGGGGGAGCTCGTTTCTCATTGGTTCCCACTTTTTTGGGAGTCTGAAATGCTCTAAAAAGGCAGCTTGGCCAGACTAACTTTGCTTACGAAAAGGATGTAGCGTCACAGGAAGTATGGGCGGGACACAGGCTACAAACGTACATCATACTCCCACAACCGACGTTTGAGGTGGAGGCTGAGAAACAAACAGATGCCATTTGCCTCGTTTGAAGTTAGTGTGACATCATAACTGATACCACAATGTGAAAAGTAAAAAAAAAAAAAAACTTTCAAGTTGCTTTACAAAATTACCCATAGCTACTAAAAATAGCCATGGTTTTACTGCAAATAAAACCAAAAAAGAAAAACAAATTAGCATTAGAAAAGAACACTACCTACACTGCTACACTAACCATAGTATTTATAATAAAATTGTGGTTTTATAAAAAAAAAAAAACCTTGTTACTACACTACAGTACAATCATGGGTGAGTATTAAATCTGAATACAGCTACTTATTTCTTCAGTGGAAAAAAGTGACTTTTTGCCCCCAGATGGAGTAGTTACAACATCTACCAGCAGGAGCTAATGTGGAGCTTCCAACGAAGCTTTACCAGCTGAACCTTCAACCCTTGTATCAGGTAGGCATCTCACAACATTTGAGCCCACTGCATCACTGCGAATCCCACCCAGCTGTTTATGATCACAGTCTAATAGTGTCTTCTCTCTCACTGCCCCGGGCATCTACCCCTCTCCTGCTCGATCTGCAGTCTGATCAGCGCTCCAAAGCCTTTACAGGCCAGATGTTCATGGCCATTCAGCCCGATTGTGTTGGCTAATTATGACAGTTAGTAGTGGGGATAGTGAGAGTCATTCACAGGCCATTAGAGCTCAGCCCACGAGGTGATATCATCTGTCACTTCCTCTACTCCCCTGCAGCGCTCCAATGTCTGTGGCATTAGTCCGCATCCCACAAGCCCTGAGACAGGAAGCTTTAAATCTGCCTTGTAAGCCTTGCCATTAGTTCCTTTGTGAGGGGAGTACACACTTACCTGACTGTTGGTTTAATTGTGCATTTAACATGATCAGGATATCTGCAGCCAGATGTGAGATGTAGGGAACAAACCTTTTTAGAAAGCTCCTAAATGTTCCAAACTGTTTCACATCTAACCTCAGTGAAGGGAGTGAAAATAAACAAGACCGTCAAATTATGCTTATTTACCTTTGAGATACAAATTTTCCATTTTGCACCGCACCTCTATTCAAGGGCAGAGGGACGATGAAATGATGAAAAATGTGTTGAATACCGATCAACAGAGGCCCCTTTGTGTGCACGCTGACCTCTAACTGCAACTGCGCTAAGAAAGATAATGCATTGGTCTCATTAGAGGAACATGAAAAACTGAGAATTGTTTCAATATGACCAACAATAATAGCTGTTAAATTATCTGGAGAACCGTGGATAAAGGGACCGTTCATGAAAAGATATGAAAATTCTGTCATCATGTACTCAGCCATGTCAGTACAGACCTGTCTGAGTTTATTTTTCCTGTTCTTTTCCTGTTTTAAAAAACAGCAATGTGCCGTTGGGCTCCAAAAATGTCTAATTGTATTATAAAAATTGTACAACTGCACAAGTATTTTCCAAGACATTGTGTCCTTCTGATGCTATAAGGCTAGAGTCCTTCTCAGAATTGAACACTAGAAGGAGACAGCCTTGCAAGGTTGCCAAGTCCTACCCCAAATTCCCCTCTCCGAACAGGAGCATGATTTTAACAAAAAAACAACAACGCGACTGCACTGTAGTTTGGGGTGGATTTTGTTTTGTGGACCTGGCAACCCTGCAGTCTAGTAAGTGAACATGGACACCTCATAAATGTTTCCAACCCTTGCAGTCACAACATGAATACTACTACAATTATAATTTGGTTTATAGTTTATATTATATATTCTTTATAGTAACTGATTTTCTTAATGCAGTACATCCAGTGGAAACTGTCTGTGGTCCCTGAGTAGCGTTTATTACATGACATCAAAATGAAAGTGGACAAGCTCAGGAAGCTTTCATGAATTTGAATGTGTTCAAAGAATTGTGGGGGATTGAAAGACTAGAAGGACACACCTGATGTACCCTTCAAAACAGGCTGAATAAGGCACATGAAATGAACACTGCCTACTAAGGATCCTTCAGACTGAGACGTCCTTCTATGGCGATCGATGACGTAGTAGCTGAGATTGCAGCCTTACTAAGTCTTAGCCTTATGACTGAGAAGCACCCAGTGTCTTAAGACTCAAATATGTTAAGCAGGTTAGATTTCAGTTCTGTGGATTTGTTTCACTGCAACAGTGCCCAGATCTATTCATTGAAACCATTCACTGAAGCAGGATGCACTGGTAATGTCGCAAAATACCATTTTTGACAATAATTGTGATATGAAAAAAATATTGCTCATATTTTAATAAAATTTTGCCACTGTAGCTGCTTCTGAAATGCTTTCTGAGTAGGTGGTCCTTTTGATTAATTCTGTTTACTTCTGATGTTCTCTTTAGTAGCCTATGAATGTCTGTTTTATTAACCAAATCCGTACCACACCTGGCATGCTGTTATTGTCATGTTACCTACCAGTGTCAGTTATGACGTTCACCAGTCGTCTCCCATGGCCTCATGGGATAGTAAGTAATCTTCACAGAAGCAGCAAGTCCTCAAGGTACATTCTGTACATTTGGCCTGCTGTTTTATGAATACAATTAATTGGGTTGTGTTACTCTATTCCAGCGTTTTTTTTAAAACACATTCCTGGGGACTCGCTGTTCTACACATTTTGCACGTCTCTTTATTTTCACACCTGATTCAGATCATCAGCTAATTAGGAAAGAGCTCCATGAACACATATGAGTGTTTCAGATAAGAGAGACACGCAAAAAGTGCAGAGCAGTGGGTCCTGAGCATCACACATATCCAGCTTCATATTTATGGGTTGTTGGTGTTCCACAAAATAGTTCACAGAGGTACATATTTTTATGAGACAAGGTTGAAAATATGATACATATAATAGCATTGAGATGCACAAAGTTTTTGAATATGCACAAGAAAAGAAAGATACAGGGTCCCCATTAAATGAAAAAGGGGCAGCGTGAACTTTCTGCTGATCTTCTGTTCTGTGTTCTACAGAGGGCAGAATTCATGCAAGATTGGAATGACATAAATGTCAGAATTGTTATTTTTGGGGTGGACTATCCCTTTAACTAGGCCGCATTGTTGTGAGTTGAGCTTTGGTTTCTCAATCATGCAAGAAGTCATACATTGTCTGGATCTCTTCCCGTGGTGGCTCAATAAAGAGAGGTAGACATTAGCCACATGAGGAACCTATGGTTTAGCTCCACTCCAGTACAACGAGAGGTTTTAAGTGGAGCAGATGGCGTCATTTACGTACATTCACCTGGTCCGTCTTACTGTGCTCTTCTTGTTTGCACTCAATAATTTCTCTCTCCCACAGTAAAGCAGGTTACTTTAGTAATTCACCAGTGGTTTTCATCCCCTTTGTCCCCTTTCTCTGACTCGGCCCTGGAGAGTGAACAGAACTTTGCAAGAAAATCAATAGTAATTGATTCCTCCAAGGCTAGACATAGAGGGCCACTATTCAGAGCCAAGCATAGGAACATCAGAGTGAGAGGAAGAGGACCTTGGGTTTAACATGCACGCAACAAACCCTGCTAAAGGTCACCAGTGTGATGCTGTTTACAGCCGCAGATTATCAAAAAGATCCCGAGCAACTGTGCATTACAGCTTTGTGGAGATGAGCCCCAATTACTGGGAGGATGGCTGTTTTCTAAAGGTTATTTGAAGGCGTGCTTTTGAGATCTTGGATCAGACTGTATTGTGTGCCTGTGAAAAGTTTTCCTGCCATGCTTTGTGCAACACATTTTCGTCTCTCTTTTTGCTTTATTTGATATTTTTCACCTGTCACTGAAACTAACATAAAAGATTTTCAGTAGCACTTTGAAGTGTACTTCCCTGATACATACAAATATCTTGTACCCACAGGCAAATGAGTGTAAGGTACTTACCTGAAGTGTAAACATGGTAACTAAATAGATACTTTACTGCACTTACTAATGCATATACATGGTAAATATGTAGTACTTATACTACAAACAGGCACGTCCTTACAATATCCGGATACATTACTGTACATGCTAAGGATACGTGCATGGTAAATGTGTAGTATAATGTGGCATTATGTTAACAAAGACATTGATATACATGTGGTAAGTATCTAGTACTTACCAACAAGTGTGGGTCAATGTGCTTACAAAGTTAGAAGAACTGGTAATGTTTGTGTAAAATGGTGCACTTTATTTTACCTTTCTGTTTCCCTATACTACTACTGTATGAACCATCTATCCTTAAGTTGCCATCGGTCCATGTTTAAACCCTTCACTGCATAACTTATTCTGTACATTACCTACCAGGCACATACACCAGTACTTACATAATAGTTTAGGAAAATAGGACTAAAATAAAAGTGCTACCTTTAAGAACAGGAAAAATTATGAGGACTTGATTTCATCCATTGTGTCATGATTGTAAAAGTGAGTGTGAATGTGAGTTGGAGTTGATTGCAGAGTTGAACTTTTTGGCCTTATTTATTAGTTCCTGCTGGGATATGAGATGGGTGCTTTGTCATGGAGGCTGAGGGTCAAGAGCAACTTGACTAATTTCCAATGATAATGCTTCTTTGTTATAAAGTTAGTCGTCATTGATTATTTTGGGAGTTGATTTCTCTGGAACTACACAGAAACCAACTGGCCAAACTTTATCTGAAACACATAGTAAGTTCTTCGGTTAATTTCCATTGATCATGTAGAAAAAAAATCACAGTAGTTTTGCTCTTGTGACACTACTTAAATTAATAGTTCACCCCAAAATGAAAGTTTTTCAAACTTAATCCTGGGGGCCCACAGGCATTTCCTGTCTCTTTAATTTACACACCTGATTCAGATCATCAGCTCATTAGGAAAGAACCAAACGAGTTTGTCAGATGAGAGAGACATGCAAAATGTGCAGAGCAATGGGTCCTGAGGAGCACGATTGAAATCCACTGCTTTAAAGAGAGAGAGAGAGTAAACTATGAAAGAAAAAAAAGAAGTATTTATTTAACTTTCCCTTTAAATTTAGTGGGTAACAGCATATATTAGCTTGTATAAAAAATAATACTAATTAATACAATCACATTAATCTAAGAAAGAAATTAAAATAAAACACAAAATCAAGATGTAACTCTTTTATGTTTCAATAAACCAGGGTTCTCATGATCATATGAAGCGATTATAAAGTGTATTTGTTTTTTTAATAATAATAAAATATTGATACTAATGTGTAATTTCGTACACATTAAAATAATGTAATTATTTTAATGATGAATCATTATTTTATTGAATACTACTAAGTATTTTAAGTTTTGTTCAATTACTAATTTCATTTTACGCCCCTGCAGGGTGGGCTTTTATGCTTACTTTCTCTGTTAAAAATATTATATTTTGCTAATGATTCACATCATACAAAATCATATGAAAGCTCCACCTCATAAAATAGTTAAGTTTTCTTGCAAGCTGAGATATCTTTAGGGGCTTTTGCACATCGTATTCGACAATGAAGGCCCTTCAGGTCAAAAGGTTGAAATGCACTGCTTTAAATACGATCTGTTTCAGTGTCAACATCATTTCTTTTCAGAGGTGGATCAAATCATTACATTTTGACAAACAAATACAAAGGCTCGTCCTTTTTGTTTTCTTTTGATCAACACGTACTGATCCCCATGAAGAACAGTAACGTTTAATAAGGAAGTAGTGTGGGTTTTGATATCATGTTGACTGTATGAAGTATGCACTACTGTGTCTGCCCAGGCCTGGATACATTCCCCGACTATCAATTTCCTGTGTGCCACTTTCTCTTTCCTCAGGTGATTCTGTCATTACCTTAGTAAAGTAATGTGTAGAGTAAGTGATACAACAGGAACAAAACACCCAGAGCAGAAGGTCCAGGATCTGTCTCTCCTGTGGTGCGATGAGGTCAACTGGGCCGACAGCTTTTAGATTGATGCAGGACATCCTTGCAGACCACCGCAGCCCACTGGGCGAGAAAGTGTTGAACAACACTTGCAGTAAACCGAGACCCCTGCAGGGATTTCTGGACACTAGACTCCCTGCGGTCTTGATAAGCCTCCCGCCCCGCTTCGTACCCTCATCATAGAGGATTGTCTCAGGACATTCAACCCTCCCGCTCTGAGGAAGACGACGCGCTCAGAAAACACAGTGCGAGCGTGGCGGGAGGGAAATATTTTGGGGACCATTGTTCTTGTTTTTGAGATGACTTGCTATAATTTCCTTTTCTTTCCTGTCTGATGTTATCTGCAGAAACAAATACAGAGTTTATCTGGCATGGAAACAAAAGCACAGTGTTTGAGAGAGATCCCCATCGGAGCAATCCAAACCCAAGCTTGATTTTAATATAGATCTTTGGGGTTCATGTACTCAGCCATTAAGCAGAGCTCAAATGCCATATGATTGTATCACCCCTCATACTGGATGAGTTGCTCTAAGATATTGATACTCAATCTGTTTCACTTCATCTAGCATCCGGAGGTTTTTCATTTAAAATATTGCTGTAATTCTTAAAGTCTGTCTTAGTCATTGTCAGACTGTTTTGTCTGGGCAAAAAGTCATATTTTAAGAAATAATGCTGCCCACGTTTCACAGGATGTTAAATCAGAATGACAAGAAGACTTGGTTAAAATGCAAATTTGGTGTGTGACGCTGACAGTTAAGACATTTGTAATGATTCAAAAGATTTCGAGTTCAAATTAATGCTGTTCTTTTGAACTCTCTATGCATCAAAGAACGCTAAAAACAACACTGTAAAAATGATTTTAAACGTTAATAAATCAAAGATTATTGGAGTGTGTTTTTACAAGAAAATACCATATCTTCAAGAAAATCTTTCCACTTTAAAATTTAACATTGACTCGCCGTTTCTTTGTCATTTACTAGCTGAGCGAAATCTCTGAATTAAAATAGTTTCACCACCATTGTTTTCAGCGAGTGTATGACAATTTCCACAAAAATATTATACAGCACAACATTGATAATAAGGAAGCATTAAATGCTAAAAAATAGAAATAACAGAAATAATAATAACGATAACATTTAAAAATGTATTTATTCAAGATTAACAGTTTAAATTGCAATAATATTTCACAGTTCCTTTTTTTTCATCAAATAAATGCAGCCTTGGTGAGCCTTTTTTAAAACCACACTTTTAAAAAAAAAAAATTACATTAATTTACCCAAAAATGTAAATTCTGTCATAATTTACTCTCATTCTCGTAGTGAATTTTTAAATGATATTCTTTAGTAAAAATCACCCTTGCTTGCTTTCCATTTTGTAAAAGTCACTTTATTTTTATTTATTTGTTTATTTTACCAAAATCAGTTGATCCAGACAGATCAGGTTTGAGTGATTTGCATCAAATAGATCCATTTCTGCAGAATAAACTGGTTTCAGCAATAAGAGTTAACAGCACAAGCTGTTTAAATTCCAGTCTGATCATCACACAAAGCCTCGGAAGACTTATGCACTGTTTTTACGCTGCTTTTATGTCCTTTTTGAAGCTTGAAAGCTTCTGCTTTCGTTTTATTGTAATTGCAAGGACCAGCAGAGTCTTCATAATGTCTTTTGTGTTCCACAGAAAAGAGAAATTAATATTGTTGAGAACGACATGCGGCTAAGTACAGGATGACAGGATTTTTGCTATCCTTTGAATTCCAATTCAAAATAAAAGATCTGTTTGCTGGCTGAATTTGAATTCACGAAATGAATCGATCTTTACAGACGTTCACAGTTGGGTTCTGAATGGTGCACAAACTCAATGTCTATGTTGCTAGTTTTTCTGCGTCTGTTCACAAACAAGAGAATGATCAATAATCAAACAGCGTTTCCACTGGCCTTCATTTATATGCTGGAAAGCCCAATGCATGTAGAACAGCCTAACACAGTCACTTAGGATCAAATCTCATCTTCAGAGACTCATGCAACAATCATGACAGCATGTGTGTTTGTGCGAGAGAGGGATGGACTTGCTTTTGATCGGCCATGCATAATTACAGCATTTCACAAGTCCTACTGATATATATCGCTGCAGAGAACTGATGCACATTCATTCATCATGACAGCAGATGCCGTCTGGTTTGATTGCTGCTTCTGAAGCTTTCACTCAGATTTAATGAAGCTTCTGCACCTGTCAATTAGGCCATATTACAGCCCTCGTACTTTCACCACTTGATTAATATAATTCTAAACAAAGGCTGATAGCTGGAGTAAACATATTTTTCTCTTCATGCTGCCTCTTTTAAACGTTGTTGCTGTTGTTTCTTGTCATACAGCCTGATATTTTTGGCATCTAATATATAAGTCTTTGCATTGCTCGTAACAGGGTCATGCAATGGTGCACCTGAAACACTGCAAAGATTTCATATTATAGGAGAGGAAGAGGCTGAAGTGGGTCTGAAAATGAACACTTTCCAAGAGCCAAATGTCAGAAAATATGTGCTTAGGTGAGCAAATAAAGTGAGTTTAGACCAAAAGGGCCACTAAAAAAAAAAAATAAGACACCAATTGTGACTTTTAATAAATAGTTAAACAAATGGTTCCAAATGTTTTTAGGGATAATAAAATAAAATATTATTCACATCATATCTTTTTAATATTATGTATTTATTTATTTATATTAAGTAATCAATTGTGTGTGTATATCTATATATGTGCACCTGTATTTATCACATTATGGGAACCAATTGTAGATAGGAATACCACAATAATTTGACCTTGTGGGGACATTTACGTCATGTGTGCGTGTGTGTACATATACATATAAAAACATATATGACAAATAATCTATTTACCCACCATTTACAGGTGTAGCAAAAAGTTCATTTTGGACCATGCATTAGAGCCATCTGTCCTATTTTATTGAGTTTTATCTGTTCAACCACACAATTACTTTACAGATAAAATGTATTGAAACATTATTGCACATCTAAGACCACCACCAAGCCGTCTCCCTTCTTCTCAATGCCTTCCTAAATGATCAGTTTCATTTCCATGCAGTCATAATGGAAGCAGAATAGAGCTTTATCAGGATCCATAGCCCCTTGAGTGCTAATATGGGGCTGGGGAGCCAGATGCCCTCATAAGCAGCCCTCAACATTATTTATTTATGGACGAATAAGTTCAGGCTCTTCTAATATTTCTCAGAGCTTAGCCGGAAAGCTAATGGGTGTGTGAGTCTTTGTTCTCGTTTTTTTAATTAACCCTATTAACTGTCTATTAAGGTGTAGTTGAATTGGGTATTTTTCACTCATTGTTCATCCTGACTCTAATTTCATTTTCTGAAAGATACTAAATGCACAGAATTCAGTTCCTGTTTGCATAGCTGTAATGTGCATTTCATTCACCCGCTTGCTATTTAATTACCAAATTAATGCATCACTATGTGGAAACTGTGTAAATGTATATATAGATGGCTAATATATATATTTTTTTTTTAACCTGAGAAGTGATAATATGCAAATGAGTGTCCTTGAGTACAGCTGCCGTTTAACAGCCTGTCTAAGTGTGAAAACTGCCTTTAAACTCATTGTCACTTATGAAGCAAACCTACATTATGGTAGGTTGTCATTAAAGGGATTCTTGCCACCAAGCCTGTGGGGGAATATAAAGGAGGTAAAAGCTCAGGGTGTCTAAAAATCATCTTTAAACTGAGACACTCAAAATGCAAATGCAGATACATTTACTGTTAATGACTTGGTCATCAGCTCTGTCTCCCCCTCGCACATTTGCATCATAAATATCACCTACAGAAGCTCTGGAAAGTAAATTGGTGCTTTAATAGATTTGTCAGCAAGAGGGATTTCTCATTACTTCTATTAGGATGCAGCTGCTAAATTCTTCAGCACCCGAACAGGAGCTCACAGAGACTATAAATCAGGCCATATTAGCACTGTCTCTTCAAAAACAATTAAATATTTCTATTAATGTCTCAACCTTGCAAGTGCATTGCTTTTAAATGACACGGATATGCTTTCATGTCGTAAAATCTATCCTTTCTAATGTCCATACATGATATATCTGCATTTAACATAACCATGACACTATGGCAAATTGTTCTTTTGTGCCAAATGAACTAAAGCAAACCTTCTAAATTTCAAAGTCTGAATACAAATATGGAAATAAATACTTTCAAGCAGAGAAAAAAACAAAACCTTAAAAAATATTCCACCTTAAATTAAACTTAAAGATACACTGTGTGACAGAATATATATATAAAATATATTATGGACCTGCTGGGACGAATTTCACGAAAATTGCATGCATATGTCATTCGCCTCTCCATTCATGCATCATAGACAAGCAGAAGTAGCTTCAGCTATTCAGGCATCTTTATGGTCTTGTTAGTTGTTGCAAATCATTTGTTTTAAAAACAAAGAAACTCCCAAAACAACACAGTCTCACTCCAACTCGTCACATTTTGACGTTTGGTCAAAACAGTTTTGCATCATTTTTCAATGCTCAAGGTACCCCTTTTCAGACACATTTTGACGTGAGGGGTCCTCTGTTGTTTTAAATAGGAAACCCTTAGCCTCAATAAGCGCAATATATATATATATATATTTTATTTTATAATTAAGATTTTAAAAAGATATATTGGGTAAAAACATTGCCATTATTTCATATATGTAGGAGTGTGATTTTTCAATGTAAGCAGTCAAAACAGTTTTATTTTAAATTATATTATTTACACATTTATGAGCACGTAATCCAAACCCTGACCCTAAACCAACCATCTGTCAACAAAATACAAGATATAGCAGACAGATACAACCACCGTCATCATTTATTTGAAAGATATTAGATATAAGTGTAACGTCAGGGTGCAGGTGAATGAAGGAGAGCGCCGGAGACGTGGAATATAATAAAAATAAGTCTTTTTAATAATGAGGAGATTTCAACTTTCAATACGTAACACAAACAACACCTAACATAATCGTTGACGGACAAGACTGAACTCAAAAGACATGGGTTTTATACACAGAAGACTAATCACAAGACAAGACACAGCTGGGGAAACACAGGTGGAAGGGAATCAACTAATAATTGGATCACAACACAGGAAAGACCATAAAAGGGAAGACAGGAACTAGGACGGTAAAGACGAAACCAAGAATACAAAAACACAGACTTTAAACAGAACTAAACAGGCATAAATGTTACATTACCTCCCCCTCCCGGAAAGGCGCAACTGCGCCGTGGGGAACACCAAAAACAAAAAGGAAAACCGGGGAGGGGGGGTGGGCACCCTAAAGGCCACGAGGGCAGAGTTCTATGAAGCCTTTAGGGCTGATCAGGAGCCTTGGGCGGCCGTGGTGGATCAGGGGTCTTGGGAGGCGGATCAGGAGCCTTGGGAGGCCATGGCGGATCAGGAGCCCTGGGAGGCGGATCAGGAGCCTTGGGAGGCCGTGGCGGGTGGGTCCAATGGTGGGCGTTCTGGAGGGCGCTCTGGTGGGCACTCAGGAGGTGCGGGCTCTGGAGGGCACACTGGAAGCGCAGCAGATGCTGGGTTTCCGGGGTTTTGGTGTTGGCTTCTCTCTCTGCGTACAAAGACGCGCTGCGGGTGTAGGGCGACACTTCCGTGGTGCAGGCTCATTGCAGCGCTCAGGAAGCGTGAACTCTGTGATGTGCTCGGGCAGCGCAGGATCTTCAATGCGCTGGAGTAGCGCGGGCTCAGAAAGGCATTTTTTGCAGCATGAGCTTGGAGGAGCCCTCGGTCAGTGCGGGCTGTGTTGCCCAAAAGAACAGAACCTACAAGCAAAAAGTGAAAGTTATGCGAATCCGTAATAAAACCTGAATCATAAGATACTGCTGAGAGGACTTATCCTCAACAGGTAAGATATTTCATTTAACCAATAGATAGATAGTCATGAATCTCAATACTAGCAGAGTTAATTATAGTGTTATAGAGGCATGTCATTATGGCTTGTTGTGCTGTGCTAGATTATATTTTTACGGCTAGACTGTGTTAATTATAAATATAACAATGGGTCACCAAATTAACAATTGGTGTCTAAATATCTGTCTAAACAATCTCTTGAGTATTTGTTTCGTTTACATTTTATCGCAAAGGTTCAGAGCTGACAACTTGTGAACTTTTGTAATGCCATTACCTTGAAAACACCACTGTTTGCAATTAACTAAAACAACTGCGCAGATTACACATTTCATCAGATTTCAATGTGTACATCATTGCTTCTGACAACATTCATACGCACATGCCCAGACACCACCGAAGCACAACCAAAACCATGTTCTTCCGCTTCACCCATGCAGTTTTATTAACATCGAAGTAGGTCAAATTTAAAATAACTAGTACAATAGAAGTCTATGGTGCAAGTTTAATGGAGATTTTCTAAACAGAAATGAAACAGTTTCATGGATTATTTTGTAAAATGTTATTTTAGCTGTACACCACCCAGTCCAACAGAATTGCAAATGTTTGTACATATGCAGCCTTTATTAAACAAACTGATTCGTTCAGTCAGTCAGTCAACAATTGACAGCATGCAGAACATCAAGCTTTAAGAGCATAAGTTGTGCTTACCCTGGATTTTCCCTTCAGGTTCAAGGAAAGTGTACTGGAATTATCCAAAAGCTTGTCTGAAGGTTTTATAAGACATTAAGGATAGAAGTAATTTTGTGAATAGTGTCATATATACATGCTGTACTTTTGACTGTCATCTTAAAGTAGACATTGTTGAAACCTTACACAGGATGGGACCGTTCCATCAAAATCAAAGCAACCAACCAGTTATGTTCAAGGGCCATCTGAGGTTTAGACTAGAAGATAGTTTGTATTTAAGCAGATACGTACAAACACAACGACTGATTGGTTAATTTCTCAGATTAAACAGTTGATTTGATTACACTCAATGGTATTAAGACATTACACAACTAACAACATTGCAACAAATGAAAATATAATTGTTTTCAAATGATAACAGACACACGTTTCTATGTGGTTCTATCTTATAGGCTGATGATACGTGGGGCAAATATTTGGGCAATATTCCTGTCAACGGGTAACCAAATGAGACAAAGTGTCCCGGCCCTGTGTAACATTAGCCTGTCTTTACCTTAGTAATATTAATTGAATGAAACTCACTTTTAATTCAGGTAACACTTATGGTATAATTTTAACGGAACACTTTACTCAGACAGTCTTTCTCAAGAAACTTCAGTGCCACGTCCCATAACAACAGATGCCACTGGCATCTTTGCTACACCTGAGCATATTGAAACATGTTTTTGACTCAATTGTTATGCCGTATTTCTCCTGTTTGAACAGGGCATTTGTATCTCATTTCATTACTTGTCATGTAACAGATGCTTTCATCCAAAGTAAATTGCAGTTCGCTAATTGCGGGAACAGTCCCTCTGGAGCAATCTGGGGTTGAGTGCCGAACACAATGAAGGTGAAATTCCCTCAGTAACTTTGGAGTTCACACTGATTCATACCTTGCACTGAAGCTGTGATTCTAACAGCACCAACCCAAAGCTTCAGCAACATGACTAACATCATGCCAGTCATTGTGCTAATTATTAATTTGCACTTTAGCTGAGGCTTTGACTTACTGTACAGTTATTACAGAAACAGTCTCTATGGACCAGCATGGAGTAAAGTTTCCTGTCTGAAACATGTTGTTCCATGCATTGCACCCCTACCTCCAAACACTTATTTTTCTTTGGATCTACAGCCATCTGTTACCAAACCAAGTCATTAGTCAACTGGAAAATGCTTTCACAATTTCTTTTTTTTTATTTTTATCCATAATAACATAAATATATATTTGTAAATAAACATTCCAAGGTAATGTTGAAAGAACAACAATAGTAAATTAATTAAAAAGCAAAAACTGAGGTTACAGTGGAACTGATTGAGAGCAATGTCTGGAAGATTCTCAATTGTATAATTATATGAAAGTATTTGCATAAATTCTTCTGTTAAAACTTAACGTGATCTATTAATCTGTTAAAATTGTTATATATGTATATATACATACATTTTTATGTTATGTTACATGACTTTAACTAAACCATCGTCGACAAAGTGGTCATGTGTTGTTTAGATTTGGAACGTTGCTTTGTAGAATGCAGTCTTGAAGTGTTGCCATGTCAATTTATTATATGCAATGATTATTAAGTGTCTTTGGTCTTGTTTCTCATCTTATAAAGTAATTTTGTCAAAAGTCATTATAAAATTGAGCTAATAAGGTAGACAGGTGCAGGTCTTAATATTTTGGTAAGTGGCTGATAATGTTTTTGGATTTTATTGTGCAGTATGAAATTGTCAGCTAGCAGCTGAAATGGAAGTCCAAGTTCAAAGTATTGAGGAGCATTGCTTCTCCTGCTACCTCTTCTTCAGAACCAACTCTCACATGGGTTGCCAGATTGTAGACAGGGATGAGCGCAACTGATATTTTATAGTTTTGAGAATTACATTGTAAGTTGATGAGTTGATTAATCTATGTTTTAATATTTCTGCTGTCATGGAGATTTTTAGATGGATGTCGAGGCTTTGTACATTGGGTAGAGTCACACAATCATTGACCCTGCTGGTTTACATTGCTGTTTACGCTGAAGGGTCTTGTGATCCGAGACTGTTTGCCTTTTTGGTGATGGAGCTGATGTTTAGTGACCAGTTGAGGTCCTCCGTCAACTGAACACCAAGGAATTTGGTGATCTTGACGATCTCCATGGTGGATCCATCGATGTTCAGTGGAGAGTGGTCACTCTTTGCTATTCTGAAGTCAACAATCATCTCTAGTCTTGTCGACAATCAAGGACAGATTGTTGGCTTTACACCAGGTTTCTAACTGTTTCACCTCTTCTCTGTACGCTGACTCATCATTCTTGCTCATGAGACCCACCACGGTCGTGTCATCAGCGAACTTGATGATATGATTAGAGCTGTCCACTGCTGCACAGTCATGAGTCAACAGAATGAACAGCAGTAGACTGAGCACACAGCCATGTGGAGCTCCATTGTTCAGTGTGGTGGTGCTGGAGGTGCTGTTCCTGATCGGGACTGACAAAGGTCTCCCAGTCAGAATGGATACAGTTGCAGAGGCGGGTGTTGATGCCCTGCAGAGCCGGCTTGTTAATCAGGTGCTGAGGAATGATTGTGTTGAATGCTAAACTGAAGTCAATGAACAGCATTCGTAGGTAAGTGTCTTTCTTGTCCAGGTGTGTGAGGGCCAGGTGGAGCGTTTTGTTGATGGCATCATCCATGGAGCGATTTGGACAATACACAAGCTGCATGGGTTCAAGCAAAGGTGGCAGCAGACTCTTTATGTACCTAATGACAAGCCTCTCAAAGCATTTCAAGGTGATCAGTGTGAGTGCAACTGGACAGTAGTCATTGAGACAAGAGGCTCAAGACTTCTTCATCATGGGGATGACTTAAGGCATGATGGGATGATGGCGCTGCTCAGGGAGATGTTGAAGATATCTGTGAAAACATCTGCCAGCTGTTCCGCACATTCCCTTGGCACTCTGCCAGGAATTTTGTCAGGTCCAGCAGCCTTTTTGTGGGTTAACTCTGTTTAGAGTTTTCCTCACGTCAGCCTTGGTAAGACAGAGCATCTGGTCTTCTGAGAAGGGGTTGGCCTTCCTCGCTGTAAAGGTGTTGCATGCCTCAAACCGTGCGTAGAAGCTGTTCAGCACATCTGGAAGGGAGATACACACACATACAAAATGCTCTTTTTTCACGCACATGTCACAGGCAGGTGGAGCTAGCCTATAGTTGGGGATGGACTGGATGCCTTGCCACATACGCCATGTGTCGCCGCTGCTATGGAAGTGACCATGGATTCTCTGGGAGTGTGCACATTTTGCCTCTCTGATGACAATTTAGACAATTTAGCACACGCTTGTATCCTTGTCTCCAGCTCTGAAGGCAAAGTCTCTGGATCTTAGCAGCACACCTTTGTGGTCATCCACAGCTTCCGGTTGGAGCGTAAAGTGATGGTCTTGGAGACAGTCATGTCATCGATGCACTTCTAGATGTAGCCGTTCACCGACGCCATGTACTCCTCCAAGGGCAATAGTCAGTGCACTCAAAACAGTCCTGAAGAGTAGAGATGGCTAGACACAAGCACCAAGTCTTTACACAACGTCTTGATGATGTAAACACACACCGCCACCGCGAGTTATACTGCACAAAGCTGCTCGGCGACGCAGAGGGCTTGGGACCTGGTCTCCATAGCAAGCCGACATTGCGAAGCTTTTCCTGTAGGTCATTGTGCACGTCGTCTGGTGCACGATTTCCATAACTTAACAGTGTCTGGCGGTCTTACACATGAACACCGATGTATCTGGTGTCCATGCTATGAAGGCTGTGCTATTTCTGAGCCGTTGTGTGCTACTGCCATGCCGCCATCTTGGATTTATACAAACTCTTACTTTTTCTCAGAATTGAGATATAAAGTCACAACTATGTGATATAAAGTCAAAATTGCGTGATATAAGTCACAATTGTGTGACTAATAAAATCACAATAGTGAGTTATATAGTCAGAATTGTGAGATAGAAAGTCACAATTGCATGATATTAAGTCAGAGTTGCGAGATATAAAGTCAGAATTGCGAGACATAAAGTCACAATTGCGTGATATAAAGTCACGAGATATAAAGTCACAATTGCATGATATTAAGTCAGAGTTGTGAGATATAAAGTCAGAATTGCAACACATAAAGTCAGAATTGCAAAATTCTGAGAACAAATCAGTCTTTTTTTCTGCTCAAAATTGCACTTCATAACTCACAATTGGGAGTTTATATCTCACATCTTATATCTTTTCTCATTCTGAGAAAAAAAAAAGTCAAAATTGTAAGATAAAAGTTGCAATCGCCTTTTTTTTTCAGTGATCGAACAGGCTTCCATAGTTTTTTATCAAATGGCAACCTGAGTATCAAAATACTATTGGGTAAATTGGCAGTGGGCAGAATCATGCAGACCAAATCAAAAATTGACATTTCAAAATAAATTATTAGCAGGCTTGTATAGCGTCGTTTGTTTAGGTTTTTTTTGAGAATCAAGTATGTGAACTTAGCATGATTGCATCATTTATGGATTGGCTCCATTGACTTAAAACTCAGACAACTGCAATTTCATCACAGTAAAGTTATAAAATTTTCAGATCAGCATTCGTTTTATTGAATTCACTTGTTGGCGATCTCATCTTCAGAAGATTGACGCCTCCATATGCGATTGTCAGTTTGGATGCGCCTCAAGCTGTTTTTGCACAGTGAGAAATCTTACATTTTGCATTTAAAATATACATCAAAAGTGTAACTTCAACAGGCTTTTCAGAGTAATTGACGTTTTAAATACATACATTTTTCATTACTGCCTATGACAGCAGCCTTCCCGTGTACTGTCCAGCTTCTCAAG
The DNA here is from genome assembly GCA_032361165.1 of Enteromius paludinosus. NCBI lineage: Eukaryota > Metazoa > Chordata > Actinopteri > Cypriniformes > Cyprinidae > Enteromius > Enteromius paludinosus. Next base: position 7,561,558 of record JAUMHQ010000048.1, read on the forward strand.
CGAAGAGTCATGGGAATGATAATGAATGCAGCATGATAAATTATAGATCATGTTATACAAGAGTGTGAAGTCTTTATTGTGTGGGAACTGTTTTAGGGCATTCACCTCGGATTTCTTTCACATTCCCAGAATCCCTTTCTTTCATGACCCAGGTAGGACGAGGGCACACTAAAGTCTCTAGCAAACACACACGTTTCCTCTAAAGGTGAACTTTCTCTTCTTGCTTGCTTGTCTGCATTTGTAGTATTACCAGCAAACAGAGTGATGGATTTTAATATAGAAGTATTAAAATGCATAATCTTGAACACAATCAAACACGTTTCTCAATCTCAAGGGAACCCAGAATTTCTTAATATTGTAGCTGTTTTTCTCCACTCATTAATCAGTATTTTTCACAATTAGATGTACAGTCATCCATATGCAGTGATTCTGAATACTAATTGCAAACTGAACATGCAGATTTAATTGCATAAGGACTTCAGCAATATGACTGACATCTGTATCTGAATTATCATCTGGGTTATTAAGCGTCAAAATTCCACCTTTGTAATTAAACCAAAGCCTCTAATGAATAAAATATCAGCCTATACTTCCAATACATAAACTTTAAACCCCTTTAGCTACTTGTGAGGATTTCTGAAGCTCTTCTTTTCATGTATTTTTAATTGGATCTTTAAAAATGTGTGAAAGTGAACTCCATACAAAGTCTTGACGTGCAATGCGGAGGCAATTTACGGCAATTTAGCGCGCCTGGAATTGAGCAGACTCCTCAGGCACCTCTTTTATTTTCATACAGGATCTAGTGACAGTAATGAATCATAGTTAAGAGCATACTGCAGCGTAAGCTCCCAGTTTATTAAACAGTCAGCAGCTCATTGCTTTTGATCCTCCGGAGTGTCATAGTAACTGATTATGCTCAGACGTGCTGATGTTTCCCTTTACTGGTCCTCCTCTCTTCTACCTTTCACTCGTCTCTTTACAAAGATTGTGAGGGACAAACAAATAAGCAAACAAACAAACAAATGCAAACACACAAGCATGTTGCTAGGCTTTTTGAAAAGTAACATGCTAAAAAATGTTGATTACCACATATAAATGAAACAAAATAACTAATTAATTAACAACAAAAAAAACAAACATAAATAAATGTATCTCCTTGTCACTTGTGACACTTAAAAGCAGATATGTGAAGCTAATAATTTTAAAATATTATGAAAAATGTATGCATTTGCATAGAGACAGTATATATTAGTAATATATACATAATTTTCAGATGTTTTACAGTTTTTTGTAACATGTTTAGACATTATGTTGTAATAATGACAAACTTGTCAAATTGTATATAATTAAAATACACTAAAGTTATAGTAAATATATATTATAGTAAATAACTAAACTGAAAACTGAACTAAAAACTAAATATAGAAATAAAAGCTGTTTGAAAATGGAGTGTCAGTTACATTAAAATAACCAACACAGTCTCACGACCAATTCATACGTGTTCGTACGAGTAGCCTGGGCCCACCCATACTTCCTGTGACACTACATTCTATTTTGCGAGCAAAGTTAGTCGCTGCCGTTTTAGAGCATTTCTGTTCCCAAAAAAATGGGAACCAATGAGAAACGAACTCCCCCTGGCACGACTGAGGTGGGTGTAACGCAATGACACAGCAGTTCTGCGACCATAAATCATACCGTCTTTCAAACATGGCGCGTACCGAGCAGCAACAATCGTTCGACTTTTGCTGTTGCTGCTGTTTTGAGAAATTTTCATGAAAGGTTTTCTTTGAAAACGGAGCAGAAGTTATTAAAGTAAGTAAAGACATTTTCCTACTGCTTTAATGAAGCTAGCTACAATTGGTTACGGTGGCTTCAGGTTCCGTCGCTACACATACGTCATCGGAATGGCGGGCAGTAAGGTAGCTTTGCCAGACTAAGCTCCTATGAGCTTTAAAGTGGCGGAAGCCAGGCTAGGAAATTTGTGCTAATTCGTACAAATTCGTACGACCTCATCTGAATTGGCAACTCGTAAAAAATACATACGATTTAGCAAAATTTGTATGAATTCGTAAGAATGAGGTCATATGAATTTGTATGAATTAGCCACCTCGTAAAATATGTACGAATTGCCATGAGACTGGGCTGACCAATTCGTACAAATTTTTATGACCTCACTAATATGATTTTGTACGATTTGTCTAAACCCCAGTGACGGGTAGGTTTAGAGGTGGGGTTAGGTGTAGGTCATTCGTACAAATTGCCAACTCAATCCGTACGATTTAGCAAAAATTGTGAGTGAGGTTGTACGAAATTGTACGAAGTTTGTAAAATACATACAAATTGCTGTGAGATCAGGCTCAAATAACCAAAATATCTCACCTCAGAATTAATGTTAACATGGATGTTGTTTACATTTGACTAATTAACCACTAAAAACTGCTTTACATCACAGCTGTTGAATTCTCATATTTCTATTTCGTTGCGATGTTTCCCATTTACCCTTCCCCTGGCACATCTCTTCTCTTTTACCTTTCACTAGTACCCTTGTAGGAGGGAGATGACTTGGACAAACAAACAAACACACAAATATGTTGCTGGTCTGCGCTGTGGAGACTGTCGTGACCTTGCTGTATATTCCCTCTTGTATTTCCAGTCTGTTTGGCTGAAGGGGGAAATTTAATCATTTTGTCCTTTAGACTCTTACAAAGGTTCATGTTGACTTTCTTGGGAAGGACGCCGAATTTGCCTGAGAGAACCTCAAGCTGCCGTTCACTGGGGCCTTCGTGACCTTGCGCTTCTCATCTCAAGTACTGAACTTAAATCAAATGTATTAAATAGCTAGGTAGTGCTGATATGCGCAGTGCTTTAAGCACAGATGTCCTCAAACTTTAGTTTAAAAATAAGCCTGTCAATATACATAAGCAGAAGGTGAGGAGATTTGCCAAGCTGTACGCTGTCGAACAGCCTGTGCAGACACTAAACGCTGCATGTCTCTAACATGGCGGCATTGGCGTTATGTAACACGTCAGCTGCCGTTTCCTTTCCTGTTCTTTTTCAGGCAGCTCATCGCGAGTGTGTACCCTTTGGCTATATCACTGAAAGTGAGATAAAGACCCTTAACGGCAGGAAAACGATTAGGTGTTTCCTCTGTGTTATGGCTAAGCTGTGTCACCTGAAGTTAAAAATAAGCAGTTTTCATCTGAACGGTGCTAAGTTTCACATCTGTTTCCATCAGGCACAAATCCAGAGTACTGTCTGTCACATTCCATTCTCAGCCCTATATTCTCTCCATCACAAGATGCAGATCTGAATGTATGAATTTATTCATTTTTGGCTTTGCTTCTGACAAGCCTTTGACAAGTCTTTCTACAAAATGGATGCTTTTGTGTTTCATGAACATATGTGCACGTAAAAATGGCTCCAACAATGAATAGTTTGTGATAATACTAAAATGTTAAATGTACCACAATAAATATTTATATGAAATACATTAAATGCCAAAAAGGGAATGCTAATAAAATGTCTGAATATAAATTTGGATATATAAATGTAAATTGTGAATATGTAGAAATGAGTCTGGATATATAATTGTAAATTGCACACACACACACACACACACAAAATATATATTCACATTTACTTGATAATAATACTTGATAAAAAATCAATCAATTAATCAATCAAATTCTTTCTGATCTCAAACTTTAGAACAGCAGTGTATTCATTATAATCTTTTTTTTTTATGATTTTGAAACTTAAGATGGCATTTTATTGATTGGTAGTTTATTAACACTTAATCAATGCTTTTCATCTTATAAAAAATAAAACAATTATTTTTTATTTTATTTTATTTGTTTATTTTATTTTATTTTATTTATTTTATTTTATTTTATTTTAATCTTCTTAAATGCATCATAAAACCTATTTACTGAGTTGATCATACCGCTCTCATCAAAGGTTCAGCAAAGTATGCAATCTGAGCATCTGGGAATTAGAAATTCCAGGCTCTAGGCACTAGAGCTCATTAGTTGTTTAGCATGTGTGAAATTAATTATGATTCATTGTAAGGAGGTTGCAGTCAGTCCAGTTGAGCCCATGAAGAGAGCGGGGAGATATGTTTGGTGTCATGCTAAATAAGTGTCTCTGGTTTAGGGGGGGCTGGGTGAGTTTGATCACAGACAGCCGTTGTTCATCAGAGGAAGTGTAAAAGTTCGTAATCTAACACTCTGTCATACCTAGTGTGCAAACGAAGCAGAGGGAAGGATGCACGCTCAAATGGACTGAGTGGTAAGCTTGCACTCTGCACTAATGTAACCAGCATCTCATGTTACTTAGTGCTGTGTACCCTTTTAGCATATAACGTTTGATGGAGGAGAGCTTAGTCAGAGTTTGGCGGGCTGATTTCCTCTCAGATAGATGCCTTCCCACTGCCTATCATTCAGATTGAAAGGACTATCCACTGTTTGCAATCAGAGAATTGTGGTATGAATATTAAAAATAATTTGAACATGGATGACAGGGATTTTTCACCCAAAAATTTAATTTACTCACCTTATGTTGTCACAAACCTGCAACTTTTTATCTTTCATAGAACACAAAAGATTTTTAAACTGTCTTTGTAAATGCAATGAAAGTCAGTGGGGACCAAAATAAAACTGTGTATATATATATATATATATATGATTTTTTTTTGCTAGAGATGGTGTAATGGAGTTTATTAATACTTAATCGGACATCCTTTATCGCATAAAATTAAGTTTAGTAAATGTTAAAAGTTAAGTAAACATTTCAAAACTGAAAAAGCATCCATTTTAAATGCCCACTGAAATGAAACAAAACGAGACAAAACTAAATGAAATAGAACATAACAGAGCACAATAAAACACAAAAAAACTATTCTAAAACAATTTTCTTAAAAAGATATCTTAAAGAAAGGAGGGTAAGCAATTACTCAAAAAGGCTTTAGAAAACAGAGTGTGGGCCGAGTACCCAAACAAACTTGTAGCCAGTCAGCAGTAAGTCCCTACTAATGATGTGGAGCCGAGCGACAGAAAGATAAGAAACAAAAAAGGAAAATGTCTGTGGAACGATATGGCAATAAGTAGGACTCGTGTAAATATCGGATCAGCTTTCCAGCGCTGGAGAGAACTCAAGGAGTGGAAGGCCTGCAAATGGACGCTGAGATAGGTGAGTCTACACCAGACTCCGCGCAACAACAGCTGAAGTCTGCCTACAGTGCACGCAATAAAGGGAACGCTGAAAATCATTTGAAATTTGTGGCAACACCTCATAAATAGAACGTGGCAGCGGTTTTCTGTCTGAGATTTGTCATGGCGCTTGTGTCCGGCGTAGACAGCATCACTGATAATAGTTAGTGAGGCATCCTTGTATATGTATCTATGGTGTAGACAGCATAACATGGGTTCTGTTCTGTTTCACAGAATTAATCTTTGCCTGGGTTGGTTGCGTAGACTACGTATGTATGGGCGGAGCTATAAAAATAGGGGTGAGATCCTTTTGGCATAGGGGCGTGTTTGTTTTGGTGATTTTACATATCAACATGGCTTCCAGAAATCTCCTACCTCCCTTTAAGAAATTAAAAATAATGGAAAATGAGGGTGATGACAGAATATACATATTTGGGTGAACTATCCATTTAAATAACTAATGGTGTTAATTAATTACGTATTACGTCTTTTACTGCAGAAATATGTTTTAGTCTAAAAACAAGAACTCTTGAGCATGTTTCCTTAGCAACAGCATATGGGCAAGCAACAGTCAATGTCTCAATGTCAGGGCAAGAGTTTTGTATGTGGGACATTTTTATTTGGCCATTAGACAAAGCTTATCAAATATGTTCCTCTGTGGCCTGAGAGCGTGTTTAGTTATGTACTACAGACTGACAAACTCTCTGTCTTTTGCAAAATGCATCTACAATCACTTAGATGGGTGTATTAGAGGTTTTTGTCAAGTCCAATCAAAGAGCAGTGCGTTTGAGGTTTTGACAGATGCAGTAGCTTTACAGACAGAGGGTAATGGAGGTTAATTAGACACACATGCTTCAGCAGGTTTGATACTGGCAACAACTATTGACAGAAACAAAACTTATTAGAAATGACGTCGAAGGCATGAAAAAAGTTGGACCATTTCTCAAATCTAATCTCCTCTGTCAGATTGACCAGCTTGGGTTGGGCTGGATGCGAGTTTAGTTTGTTAGAGAAAGCAGATGTTTGTGTCATTTTGTATGTATGAGATTTTCTGATTTTATGGCATATCATAACTCATGCAAATAGTGATCTGATTTTAAGTGTATCCATAAAAATGGAAAATGGATTACCAGCCAACAATCTCTCTGGGATGAAATATGCATTAAAGAACAGCGGCCAGGCCCACAGAAGTCACTGCGCTGATGTTGTCAGCAATAGGATGAAAATGTCATTTGATGTGAGGGAAAGCAGTGCGTTTTCTGTAGACAATGAAACTAAATGAGTGAATGCTATATAAAATATAGCCCCGAGGGGAAGGAGTAAATCGAATAGAATCGGCTCTCACGCGTAATTGCAGTCATTTATTGATTTAAATAAGCCCTACACAATCCATATGAGAAAGATTAAAAGTCAAACCCAGAACATTAAGACATGAACAGAATATTAATGGCCTTTGAAAAGTAAACAATAACACGGCTTGTAGGTCGATTCCACAGGACACGCTTATTTCTTTTTCGTCTTGGTGAAAGATGTATATGATTTTAAATCTGACATCTTTGTTGGCCACTCAGTTGACACCCATTGTGTTGTTAAAAATAAATTTGATATTTCCTTCCCTCTTTTGCGGCCAACCTTTTTGTGATTCACACTCCAGTCAGGTAGGTGGCAGAGATTGGCTTTAGGTTGGCTTGCTGCCATTAAACCCAGTAGAAGGAGAAGAAGTATAAGACAAGCACAGCTTGATTGGTTGTGAACGGAGAACGATATTTTCACTTCAGTATGTAGTCATCAGCAGGAGTTAAATGGAAATTCACTGTATCTATTTGTACTTCTATCTTGTGTTGTGAAAAATGCATTTATGATTTGTTTTTTTTTGTTTTTTTATTTCCACCTGTTTTAATCATATGAAATGACGTATGACCGGATTCGGCATTTTAAAACTGTGATGATGCCCAAATATTTATTTATTTATTTTTTACTTAAAAAATAATGTTCATTTGTAACACTAGCATTACTTTTCAGAAATCTAGTTAACACTGCTTTGTGTTTTTAATACAATAGCAGATGGAGTAGCAGCAAATTCGAATATATAGAAACTCTATCTAGAATTCTTAAATTTTCCTGATGAAGCAAATGGGAATACACACACACAATACTGACCCTACACCTAATCCTACCCCTCTACAGGAAACTACAGCCATTTTTAGATTTAAAAAAAAGCACCATTTAGTATGTTGTTTTATTAGTTAATTTACAACCTTTCTTACAATACATCCTTTACAACCTTCCTGATCATCATCATTAATATTATTAGCATTGTCATTTACGTGATGCGTTTCTGGTTTTAAATTGTAGCTTTTTATGTTTTTAGTTTCTAAATGAATTTCTTTCATGATGATACTTGACAGCGGACACCGAGTATGGTAACAAAGCTAATAAAGAGTTGATTATTATTATTAAGTCTGTTTCTGGCTCAGGCTGTCGCATGATTCATGAACAACTCGAAAAACCCAAAGACTTGAGAGACGAAGTAATTAATTCCCTTCCAGGTTCTGACTGCTTTGGTTAATTGATGGGGCTGTCATATGATGAATGAACAACATACATTTATTCAAGTACAGAACCTATAGCATGACTGAACAAATCACTCCCTGAGTCACTTTAAAGATTTGTTTAAAATGAATAAATCATTCAAGAATGACCCATCAAAAGGTTCAGTATTATATCTGTGCAAACCCTGTCCCTTTTAACAATTGACTGCATGTTATTTTATACACGCTTTCAAACATCCAGAAAGACAGTGCAGATGTACGTGTCATGTAAGTATAAGAGATTTATCATTCATACAGTGTAGAGATAAACAGATGTTTTTTGTGTGTAAACTACTCACTCATTTTCTGCAGAGTTCAGGTCAGTGGACTGGAACAGCCATTGCAAAAGTGACTAAGCTTAGTGACTAAGCTCAGTGACTAATTCTTGTGTTTATTTTGATGTTTGTGTTTGGATTATTGTCCCAGTGGAAGACCCAACCATGGCCCATAATAAGATTTCTAACAGAATCAGTCAGTTTTAGATTTATTTTCTGTTGGTATTTGATAAAATCCATGATGTCATGTGTCTAAACGAGATGTCCAGGACCTCCAGCAGAAATATAGGCCCACAAAATCAAAAATACAGTAATGAGATTAGGGGACTGATAGCCAGATTTACGTATCAGCGACCAAGTACCTGCAATATAAGGGCTGACTGTAGGGGTAAAATGGCTACGATCGTGGAAGTGGTGAGTAGGGAGGGATTTGGTCATGGCCTCCCGAGCGTCCTGATCCACAATGGCCTCCCAAGGCTCCAGATCCGCCATGGCCTCCCGAGTCTACGTTGCCGTCCTGGAGGCACCTGATGACTCTGCTCTGTACGGCCTCCAGGACTCCCACCCTCCCTCCCTCGCTGTGTGTTTTTGAAGTTTTGTGGTGCGGGGACGCACCTTCTGGGAGGGGGAGATAATGTCACGCTCCTGTCTGTGTTCTATATCACTAGTTCTATGTCTTTGGTTTCGTCTATGAATTCCTGTGTGTCCTTTTATGGTCTTGTTCCTTTTCTTGTTAAGTTGATTAGTTAACTCTTGCCACCTGTGTCCCTCACCTGTCTTGCATCTGCCCTTGTGAACTTAAGCCCAGTGTATTCT
>JAUMHQ010000048.1:7584767-7603211 GCA_032361165.1 Enteromius paludinosus
ACACACACACACACACACACACACACACACACACACACACACACACACACACACACACACACACACACACACAGACAGACAGTGAAAAACAAGACAAAAATCCTGATAAAGAAATTATTGTTTGCAGTGTTGTGCTTCCTTTCAGCGCCTGTTATTGCAGATGGCAAGGTGGATGGAAGAAACGCATTGATCCCTAAGGGGAAAATTCAGGTGCTGAACATCAGAAGTGCACAAATACTTTCCCACACACAGGAGGCGCAAAACAAAACACAGTCTAAAGGCAATTACAGTAGAAAGTGTAAACCATAACAGAGTGCAAAAGAAAAACTGTCCATGAGCAAAGTTGTTATGCCCGGCCAACAGGCCATGTAATTTGCTCCATTTCAAACGTGACACATAGATCCTTTTTTCTAATAAAAGCTTCTGGAAGACAGCTGAACAACAAGAAGAGATAAAAGATAATGTCAAAAGTTTGGCAAAGACTACTACTTGTGAACTATAAGTCTTAATTCCCTCCGCAGGAATGCACTCTCCCAGAATATTGAGATCGATGAGCTCTGATGTTAGCAATTATACTGTTATTGAATTATTTCAGTCATTTCAAAGCAGCTAGATCGGGAGAAGGTGATGGAGTTATTTGTCAACAGGCTGCTGGGTGCGATATATTGTTATCTGAATCCTTCCGGGCACGCGTCCAATTAAGTGACACGCTAATATGTCATTTGTGTTTTTTGATGCATTCGAAAAAAGCCGTAAGAAATCCCTTCTGAAGCTGTCCTGAGGAACCGCTGATCCTGTGTATTAGATTTGTACTGTATTTATGAGGGAAACATAATCAAAGTTTCATCAGAGCATTTGTTTATCTAATCATCAGAGAAATTAACCACTAATGGAATCGCACTAGATCACTGGAAACAATGGTAATGGCCTCTATTAAAATGCTATCACATGGATTTCGTGTAAGTAAATAGATTTATTCCTCAGACTTGCCAAATCGCTTATCACTTTTATGTGAGCATCGCTGCAGGGAGTTCAGAGTTTAGATGTATAAATAGCAGAATGCTAATAACTCTAGCAGTAGCTAATTTATACAGGAAGGAGGGCACTCTGCACAATGCATATTTTAGTGTCGCAGTGCCCCAGCCTCTTCTAATGCCACTTATATCAGTTTTTTTTGCAGTTTTAAATTATTAATATGACCATTAGGTCAGAGTATACAGACTAAATAGTGACGAAGAATGTACATATATCACACATAAGATATCAAATTAAGATTAAATTAAGACAGGAAAAACAAATAGAAAAAGGTATTAGATACAATCCTCCTAAGCTTATGGATATGCAATTATATTTTAACATTGCACTGATAAATACTACGTAAATCAAATTCAATAGGATCTGCTTGATTTTCATTCTTTGCTCATTATTGTAGGTCTTGTGAATGTTTGCACAGGTTGATTTTCATACGGGACGAGGCAGCCTCAGTAAAATCAACAAACATCTACCAATGTGACAGAGCTTCACTTTGGGGCAGAGGGGGGTGCTAATGTTTGATGTTTGTGCTAATTATCCTCTCCGCAGTGACATTGATAACACAATCACATGCTCCGTGAGGCAAGCATGCCAGAGAACGTTTCTAAGGAGTGCCTGGAGAAAAAAAGTGAAGTGTAAATATTCTCAGAACCCTTAAGATCACTTGTCTTCTGTGATCAAACAAACTACAGTACAGGACCGATTCACTTTGAAGCTGACAGGCCTTCTGTTCGAGCCTCGTGACTCGAGATCATCACGTCCAGCACGTTTCTGTTAAGCAGAAGATAACAGACCCCCTGCTATGGATTAGTGTTTGGAGGTAAGGGGTCTCTTGGATCAGATTCCCGGGCAAAAATAAAGCACTTTTGGATGGCTATTGGACTTTACAAATACATTTAGGCCTAAATGTAAGATGTACTTGATTTGCATATAAAAGTTCAACACATAAAAGTTGCACCCAATAAAATGACATAGTGTTAACTTAACCAATGAACCTTAACATTAAACTAATACATTTAATGTGAGGTTGTTTGTGCAAGTACCTTATTACGACCTATATTTACGTTTTAAAGGTATGCACCCTCTAGCGGGCATAAAAATAATGACACTGTCGCGTATTGCATCTGTCGCCATGAAATGACATACGACTGTGATTACCAATCAAAATGCGTGTTTTGTTTAAATCCTGATTGATAGGGTTTTATGAACACTTGTTCTTTGGGTTCAAACCCATAATCATATGATCACATCTCATCTTATAACACATTTCTCTACAAACTGAGCAACACCAACCCTGAGTCATCTTTAGTATATGCTCTGATGGGTCGTATTTCACCGCTACAGGACAGCTTGGATTTGTTAGTAATACATAAATGAATTTCTGAAGACTGACTGAAGATTTCTGTAGTTAAAATGTTTATTTGTTTAAACAAGTATTTGTTAGTGAAAACAATTCACTTCATTCAAAACTTATATTTTCATCATGTATAGGCCAGGATATGCCATTTGTAACGTAATGGATGTTTTCACCCCTTTTATTCATTAGATCTGTTGCCATATATATGGTCGCATTGGTTGCAAGGTGAGAGTTTAGAATTGGTTTGTGGCATAATGGTTCATTCAATTGGTTGCAGTATAATGATAACCTTTTTAGTATTCTGAGAGCCTGCAAACTGTAAAATGGCAGTGTCAGCACTCTAACATAAGACACAATGCGAAGCAAAATCACTCTCGGTTCTTATCAGGACTCTTTTTGGCAGGCTGGATCAAGCATCCTCAAAAGGTGTACAATATGTTATAGCTTCCCAGACAGCTTTGGCTTGTTCTTATGAAATATTCGCAGACCATAACCCTCGCCCGCTGCCGCATATCTAGATAAATGAGAAAGGGTGATATAGAAGAAATTTCAGCCATGATTTCAGATGAGCTAAAATTCCATTTGCGGAGATGGTGGCCATGCTGCATTGCAAGTAGTAGTCCATATCTCTCCATAGACTGTCAGTGGACTCTTGTCAGCGGCTCTTTACAGTAATGCCCGTGACCTTTATATGATGAAGCACTGAGAGTCTCAGCCGTGGCATGTCTCTCTGTCTTAGGGATGGTCGACAGGAAGTTGTTCTGACCCTCCCCAGTGCAAGGATGCATGACAGAGACCGCAGGGCATCGCAAAGGCCACTATTTATCTTTGTTACACCTTTTCAGATTAGAAAAGGTTCCAATTCCAAATAGAGAACATTACTTTTTTTTGTCTCTTAAGTCAAGCGCGCACTGTAAGACTGAAGCTGGTGTGCAACAAGAAGTGGCAGATGGTAGGAGAGTCCCTGTTGCCATCCGTTCTAGTATGCACGCTTGTGAGATGCGACACGGCTAGTCGCAGATGCTATGAGACATTTCAAATTGGTGTTATAAGCAGCCAGTCTTCAGGTGACTAGTGAAAGTAGAGAGAAAAAAGCTATGAGCAACACCCAATTAAATGACAAAAGGTCAAAAGAGCACAATACAGTGAGAAATGGAAGACAAAAAGCAAAAAGATTTTTTTTTTTTTATCGAATCAAAGTTTAGCATGAAGGCCAAAATGTTCAAACTGGTCAAGAAACTTTTTAACAACAGAAAGGTGCTTTATGCATATACAGTAATGACAATGGACAACTTCCGTTGGCCAAAAAAACTGAGTATGATCCTGCAATATCAGATGCTGCAGTTTCAGGACTTACTCGCTATAGTAGAAGTTAGTGTGTTTGTGATTGCAATAACGAATGAAAATGTAATACGAAAACACCATTTTGCAACATCAAGCAGCTTAATGAACTGTATTTTGTGCAGCTGACACTAAAAGCCTCACACTGTAAGCTTTAAATTGACCGCCTCTATTTTTATATTAAAGGCAAGGTAGAAAAATAATCACTTCCGTTAGTCTAGTTAAATTTGTGACTGCATCTTTATTATTGGTCAGCTAGTTTTTGCAGACAAAATCCAGTAATTTCAATAGCCAATCTGGAATTTCACGTGAGGCTTGAAAGATTTCATCACACAGATTTCTCAACGGTTTCACAAATTTGCCGTATTGACCAACAGAATGCTGCTTAGTGTGAAAACTGACTTCTGTGGCAATGTTTATAATCCGTAAAAAATGGAATGTTGCATAAATCATAAAGCACCGATTCTATCATGCGAGTCCAAGAGAACAAAATTGTCACTTTGAAAACTGACGGCAAATGTGACCCTGGAACTAGTCTTAAGTCGCTGGGGTATATTTGTAGCAATAGCCAAAAATACATTATATGGGTCAAAATACAAAATTTTGCTTTTATGCCAAAAATCCTTAGGATATTAAGTAAAGATCATGATCCATGAAGATATTTTGTACATTTCCTACAGTAAATATTTTAAAACGTAATTTTTGATTAGTAATATGCATTGCTAAGAATTTGATTTGGATAACTTTAAAAGAGATTTTCTCAGTATTTTGATCAGATTCCAGTTTTTTAAATAGTTGAATCTCAGCCAAATAATGTCCAAAACATACAGTATATGAGTCGAAAGCTTTTGTATTCAGCTTTCAGATGATTTATACATTTCAGTTTGGAAAAATTGACACTTATGACAGGTGTCTCGCCTTTTTGTCAAAGAAAACAGAGCTTTTTGAAAACGCTCTCCAAAGTGGATAAATGTGAAAATGCCATTTTCACGTCGCAGTGTGGACTGTGAAAACGGAGGCTTTCAAAAACGATGATGCATTTTAGTCATATGATGCAGTCATGTGACCAATTCAACTGATGGCGCACAGCATTGTACAGCAGTTGTTTTGTTTGCTCTCAATTTTGACAGCCCTATTAAAGATCAGTTTGTATATGCTCCAGATAGCTTTTCTTCAAAGAAGACGTAATGTAAGTAAATAAACGGCAGATGAAAATGACGCAGATCGAATCGTCTTATGTTTCACGTATGCGCAACATACGTGTTTTCAGTCATTTCAGCATTTTTTCATTTCTCTTCAGAAACGTTTGAAAACGATAGTGTGGACGCGAAGCGTTTTTAGACGAAAATGCTGTTTTAAAATTTATCCGGATTAGTGTAGATGTAGCCACAGTCACTCTCTCTCTCTCAATCACCAGCTCACAAATGAGGGCCACCTGTCTCCACTTACCTGAGTGCTTTATAAGCCACGGTCACCAGTCATTCCCTGGCTGAGCTCAGGGAAACATCATTGGATTTACCATCGAAGTTCAAACTCCCTGTTCCTTGTCACGGGTGGTCAAAGGGTTAAGCTGCCTGCGTTCAGTCTCTGCCGTTTACATTCACTTACCTGCACCGAGCACCAAAAGTCTCTGCCTACTCCTACCCTGTAAGATACTAACTTTATATGTACCAGTGTTGCCAGGGGAAGTCTGGAGACCTGTAATCAGGAGATCGCACGAGACTAACTTCATATTGATTGAATGCTTTATGTTCCTTATCAACCTGATATCTCTGCAATGTTAGCCGTTTTGAGTTCTGTTTGAATAAACTCCTGCTTTGATTTACCTCCTGTCTCACGTCAGTTACTGAGCGTTACAACGGGTTTTGTGGTCCAGGTCACAAATATCAGTAAGAAAAAGAAAACTGCTGCAATAGGAAGAGCCCCAGAAGCTTTTTTTTCCCCATACAAAATAAATGACTTGCACCTCAGAATGTGCAGACAAAATGCAATAAACAGTGTCATGTTATCTTGCGTTTGGAGGTGGATTCCTGATCTTTGGGAATGCAGTCGTGTGAGACCGTTCTGGGAGGCAATTATACCAAATAATTTTGACGACAGACTTTTGCTCAGGCACTTCAGAATGAATAAAGCAACATTTTTAGATACTGTGCAATAAAAATGTCTACTGGTTATGCTGTTTCTGTTTAGGCAAAGACACTTAATTTTTTTGACACAATTTATTTTGTAAGTGTCTTTCCATTATAGTTTATACTAATGTCTTTTCTATTTAAAAAAAAAAAATAATAAAAAAATTGTTGTTTGTTTTGTGCATTTTTTTTGTGTGAACATCTCCATTCAGTACTTTTTGTGCAATATCAAACATTTGCAAAAAAAAAAAAAAAAGATTGAAACATAGCAAGAGCTGTGCTTCACACATCTAACGATAATTTTGCTAATGTCAAGCTACATTAAATGTTGAAGTGGGCACCAGGTTCAGAAAGTTGAGATTGGTATCACTCATTTATTTATTACTGAATTAAGTTGAGGTATTCGATTTATTTTCCTTTGTGTGCAGTGGAAAATGCGAAATGAATAACATATCAACCCAAAACGCAGTCTTCCAAAGCCTAAGCTCCTTCTCTGAACATGAAAGCCCTTCCAGAGAGTTTAGGCTACAATGAAGTTTTTGATGTAGTCCTTTCCATCTGAAGTGTCCTTGAAGTAAAAGAAGAAAAGAAAATAGGATCTAGATGTTTTCACTATATGGGTATTCTGCATTTTTCTCAGACGCTATATCAGCCGTGGAGTCACTGGACCAGTTTAACTCTTTCACAAGCTCCTATTATTTCCTCAGATGAAATCTCAGCGAACAGCGCTGCAGCATTCTTCAACTCAGAGCCCTGTTTATTTATATATTTCGGGGTATAACTTATTTATTCAGCTTTTCATATTTCAGTGGTTGTTGGAAAAAACTGACGTCTGTGTTTGCTTTCAAGACCCTTGAAAAGCTTGGATGTTTTTTGAATTCTTCATCAGGAACAGGGCTGATCAAGTCTTTCTGTAAAGACTTACTTTGACTTCAGCAGCAAAAGTGTATCATTAGTATTGGCTTATCTGATTCATATTAGCGCCTACAGGCCGAGATGCTGGGATGGGATCCAGCAACCCGTGGCCCTATACTGTAGGACAAGCACTTTGGAGAATGGAAGGACGGATGAATGATTCATATTAGTTTATCCGTACAGTTGTTTAAAATATACATGATGAAACACGTGGGGTATGTACTGACTCAAGCAAACTTTTGATTTTAGGGTCACAAAAGGGTGACACAGGGTGTTTTTGGGGTCTGGTTACACTACAAAGCAAAACCATTTTATCCATTTAAAATCATATGTCTAAGTAAACCTATATATATTTTTTTATTATAGTCTAATATTACTTTTGCATTCATTGTAATCTGATATTACTATTAATGTCTGTCTGTGATAATAAGTTTGGGGTTGAAAAAATATATTTAATATTTTGGAAAGTCCTGAAAAATAAATAAGGGACACATCACTGGCAGGGCCGGCCAACCCGATTGCTTTCAATCTTCCCGGTGCTGTGAATTTTTTTTAGCCCAGTTTTTTGTGTGTGATATTTTTTTCGGCAAGACTTTAAAGCAAATAATGTGTATTTGTGATTGCGAATAAGTGTAGTGTCTGATGAGTGTAATTCTACCACTAAGTTAACACTGATGTGAATGTTTTTTTTATTTTTGATTCTCATGGAAATACGGGACAAAGTGCGTCCCTTTTAAAATCAAGACAGGATGCTTTTACTTTTGTGAAATACAGGACAGTTCCAAATTTCAAGGGATGGTTGGCACCCTAGCTATGGGTGATGATTCCAGTTCGTTAGATGCTACAGGAGAGGAAAATAACAACATGCAACTGCACTACAAACCGGTGTGTTTAAAAATTAAGATAATACATTTAAACTACAAGCTGAAGTTTGATTGCAAACTTTAAATGTTGGCTGGCTCTCAGCATCCTTGGGGCAAAAAAGCCAGAGTACTTGTGTGTCCTTATTCAGTCACTTAAATAAAACATAAATGAAACCTTTTAAAAGTCTTTCATCTGATCTTGAATGATTTGTTATACTCTGTCTCCCTCGTTTGGACAACATTGGCATTGTGGTAATAATTTTTAAAACAACATAAAAAAAAAAAAATGTGTAGATACCAGATAAACTGCACACTAAACAAATTGCAGACAATAGGGTTTAGATTCAGAAGTGGAAACATCAAATGTAAACTAACGTCATACTTTTCGTTAAATATATATATATATATATTTTATTTTTCGTCAGAGCAAAAATAAATACATACATACAAATTCGCCAAGACTAATGATTTTCTGTTGAACTATTCCTTTAACTTCTCCTCAACTATGTCCCTTAATATTGCGCTGTAGCTACTAATGTAAACATGACATACCTGTATATGGTAAAACCAAATCAGATTTGTGTACAGCGTGAACACAGTTTTTTATTAATTTACATTTTTATATTATTATGTCAACAGTAATTAAAAATTCCCCCTTTTTAGGATGGCTTATTTATTTTGTACCACCTCAGCAGAATGTGACAACAGATTCGTCGATTGTTTACTAAACCTTTAGATAACGAAGAACTAATATTTATGCTTTCAATTAAAGGCTAAAATAATCTCCTATGTAAGTTGATATAAAACGTGCAGGTGAAACAGGAAGCCGTGACATTGCTCTATAAGTACAGAGTGTGAGGTGACCTTGTGTGAAGTCTACGACGCTGAAGGGTCGAGACCAACTCTAAGGACCAGTCTGTGTGTGTCTCTAGCTGTATCGACCTCTCCTCGGGCCCTTTGTGTGGATCACCTGAAACATAGCCAGCACTCCTGTGTCCCTGCAGGGGTTGTTTTTCAAAGACTTCTCGAGACCGATATGGACTTCCTTCCCCAGCATGCCACTAGCAGTCCATCTCCAATGTCGCTTCAGTATCAACAAAGCAATTACTCTGAATGATTCCTCTTTGTGTTATTCGATACCCTTCCTACACGACACTTTCAAATGTAGGATGCCAGTTCGTAAGGGAAAATTGGAAAAGCTGATCTCTGGCAATCAAAGAAAACAAGCCTTTCTGCAAAATTTAATCTTGCTTTTAAAGTGAGAAACTGCGATTGTAAGCCTTTTTACTTCTGTAATCTGGCAGGTTTGTGAGAGAAAAAGATATCCAATACAGGACCGTCCTAAACTGTAGATTATGGGCTCCTCATGGCAGGGTTGCCAGGTTTTCACAAGAAAACCCTCAAAACTAGCCCAGTTGTGGGATGAGGGGATCCCTCAGGTAAAAATAGGAAAAGTAGCCCAATACCAGTTAATACCAACACAGTTTCACGAGCAATTCGTACATATTCGTAGAAGGTGCCAAATTTGTGCCAATTCGTACGTCACTTGTACGATTTCGTACGATTTGTCTAAAACCATGTGATGGGTAGGTTTAGGGGCGGGGTTATGTTTAGGTCATTCGTATTCGAGTGAGGTCGTACAAATTTGTACGAATTAGCCACCTCGTAAATTACGTAAAATACCATGGTGCACATGGGTCTTTAAAATGAGCCACTGATTTCAAAATGAGTAGTTCGCTGTAAACTGCAAAAACAAAGCAAAACAAAATACATTTTTGGTTATTTAAGATGATTACAATGTGTAACACATTAATGGGGTCATCAGATGCCCGTTTTCCACAAGTTGGTATGGTTTTTTAGGGTCTTATTGAAAAGTCTATAACATAGTTTGGTTAAAATTTGAAGAGTTTGGTTCCAAAACGCGCATTTAAAAAAAATTATGGTTTCCACCTTAATTGTAAACTTGTAAAAAAAAATTTTACAAACGCCAGTCTCCCTTCTCTGCAGACCGCAATATATCCACTCAACCAATCACACCATTTGAAGTACTATTAACAGTAGTTTGTCATTAACAACAAACAAATTAGGGTTTCTGAAAAAAATTGCATGTGATTGTCACGCGCATCTCGTCACGTGATTATAGTTGGAGATAATTTAACACACAGATCTGTAGATCACTGACAAGCTACGAAATATCACATTCATAATCTGATAAAGCACTTGTCAGTGTATTTGTTTTTACTGATGCCATTCATTTCAAAACAGCGTATAACACTAAATGAATGCAACATGGCAAAGATGAATGTACTTTTCGAAGTTGAATGTAAGGTTGTTCATATTCTTTTTCATGATTACATTTACTTTTATTGCTGTAATTAATTTGGATTTATTGCATTTTGGGAAAAAAAAAATGTTTTTATAATAAATTTCAAAATCAACATCTGAATTTAAATTTATAATGTTATAATCTAAAGATATGATATGTGAAAGTTTGAAACAGAAAATAGTGGTTTTCATGTTGCCACATTCCTGCTAAAGAAAACACTTTTATATTTTTCAAATTAATCGAAAAGGATTTATAGCATTTTGGAACCAAACTATTCATTTCTTAATGGTAGTGTACTAAACACTTTTTTTCAAAATCAGCTGTTTTCATCAAGCCTTTCCAGTCCATGTTGCTTTAAATTTAATAATAAGCTCTGCTGATCTACCCTCCCTTTCGTGTAGTGATAAGACGTTCTCATGAGACTGTTTACTTTGCGAAACTTGCTAACTCGTCAGCAGAGTCTAAAGCGGCTGGGATGAGAATCAGCACCTCCAAATCTGAGGCCATGGTTCTCAGCAGAAAAAAAGGGTGGTATGCCCCCTTCAGGTTGGTGAGGAGTTCCTGCCTCAGGTATCTCGGGGTCTTGTTAATGAGTGAGGGAAGGATGGAACGAGAGGTGGCTTCTGCAGGTTTGCAGTAATGTGGTCGATGTACCGGTCTGTCGTGGTGAAGAAGGAGCGGAGCTGCAAGGCGAAGCTCTCGATTTACCGGTTTATCTAAGTTACTACTCTCACCTATGGCCATGAGCTTTGGGTAATGACCGAAAGAATGAGATCCCGGATACAGGCGGCCGAAATGAGTTTCCTCTGTAGGGTGGCCCTCCCTTAGAGATATGGTGAGGAGTTCGGTCACTTGAGAGGAGCTCGAAATAGGCCAGCTACTCCTTCACATCGAGAGAGGCCAGCTGAGGTGGCTCGGGCATCTGTTCCGGATGCCTCCTGGACACCTCCCTGAGCAGGTGTTCCGGGCATGTCCCACCAGGAGGAGGCCCCGGCGAAGACCTAGGACACACTGGAGGGACTATGTCTCTCGGCTGGCCGGGGAACGAGCTGGAGGAAGTGTCCCTGCTTAAACTGCTTCCTCCGCAACCCGGCCCCCTATGTGTTTCTCCATCTTGCTGTAATGTTACCTGCTTTTCTCTTACTTCTATTAGGCTAACTTTTACACAAACTGAATTAATCCAACATTTTGTTTGTCCTGAATATAAACACATTTATAAAACACATTTATAAAAAAAAAAAAAAAAAATTTATCTGTATATTAATTGCTCTTAAAGAAGTAACAAAAATGTATCATTTACGTTCAAGACCATGGTTCTTAGTGAGCCAGATACGTTGATTTGAAGATCATTAATAGGCCTAAATAAACTATATTTGTCTGTTTTATTACACAAAGCTAATTTATGACTTCCAAAAGTTAAAATATGGAACATTAATTATTAGCGCTTATAAGTTAATAAGCGACAATAAAGGACAGGAAATTTTCCCATGTGTTCTATGAAAGAAAGAAATTCATTACTTAGAGTTTCCCAATGGATAAACAAGCATTGTTTACAAATATAGAGACCTTTTTTGTCAATATGTGTCACTATTCTGTCAGAGTTACTGATGCCATTTAAACATGAACTTGACATAAGCAAATTAACTGTTACAGAAAAGTTGTCTCAAAAAATGTGTTAACAACAGGCTCTGACAGATACAAATTGGGTTATGAAGGCCTACAGTTATTTTATTGCTCACAACACTTTATTCACATCAATGTCTTTTGTATTCAGCTCGATTGGAACAAATTCATCCTGACTTTTTATAGCAAGACTATTGCAATAATTTTAGAATTGAGAATGCTGTTACACACTAATGCTCAATGAGACAACCATGCAACCAGCTGCCTCGTTTTCTTTCCATATACTGTACTTTAAAGCAACAGACAGTTCTTTGTTTTTAGCCCCCATTTTTATTAGAAAGCGCTGTATAGATGCATGAGGGTTTGGTAATTTCAGTAGTTAGCTTATTTGGTGCGTCCCTCATTGGGAGTGGGGAGGTGTAAAGAAAGTGTACAAAGGAGTTCTGGGGGTGTGAATGTGAGAAAATTAATATCTCCCACTGCAGGAAGGTTTATAATGCAGGCCCAGTCGCTGGTGCTCATTTACATCTGAGAATATCATCTGCACGGCCTCTCGCCAGAGTAGTGGATGCAGGATTTAGCTAATGTGCTGGCATTATGACCATTGTTGTGTAATGGGTTGATGCATCATTCCAGGCAGAGCTGTCTGTGATCTCACCCGCAGTAATAGCTCTTTGAGAATGTATTTAACGCTGAACTGCCAGCTCCTGTAAATAGTGTGGAATTACTCTAATTCTGTAAAGCGCAATGGCTTATGAAAGTGACACAATCAAAGTATGTGCATTCTTGTCAAGTACCTAAGTCAAGTAAACACAAGAAGAAATCAAATCAGGCAGTGTTGAGCTCTCAAAGTGTGGGTGATGACACTTTTAAAATTATATCATAAAAACATAAAATTAGTTGATTATATTTGACTGCTCATTTTTATGGAAAGTTAAGGAAACAAAGTTTTACCTTTTGCTTTACTTTCAGTGGCTGACTAGCTTTTTCCTAAGTGGAAGTGCTTTGCTTGACTGTTTATAGTGAAGTTTGATTTGTTAAAATCAGTTAATTCATTAGGTGTCAAAAATGTAAAAATTAATGCTCAATGTCTCCAACCTCCCTCGGGATCTGGATAAAGCTCGGCCGGAAGTGGGAGTTGAAGACCTCCCTGACAGGGGGCTCTGCTAAGCGTTCCCAACAGACCCTCACAGTACGTTTGGGCTTGAGTCTGTTCAGCTTCCTCCCCCACCAACGGATCCAACTCACCACCAGGTGGTGATCGGTTGACAGCTCCGCCCCTCTCTTTAGCCGAGTGTCTGAGACATATGGCCGGAGGTCAGATGAAATGACCACAAAGTTGATCATCGACCTCTGCCCTAGGGCGTCCTGGTGACTGATGGACTGCGCCTAGAAATCCTGTCCATAAAAATAATGAACAGGACCGGTGACAAAGGGCAGCCCTGCCTGAGTCCAACATGCACTGGGAACAAGTCTGACTTACTGCCGGCAATGCGAACCAAGCTCCTGCTCTGGTCATACAGGGACCGGACAGCCCTTAGCAAAGGGCCCCTGACCCCGTACTCCCAGAGCATCCCCACACAGGACACCGCCAGGGACACGGTTGAATGCCTTCTCCAAGTCCACAAAACACATTTGGACTGATTGGGCAAACTCCCATGAACCCTCCAGTTCCCTAAAGAGGGTATAGAGCTGGTCCAGTGTTCCACGACCAGGACGAAAGCTGCATTGTTCCTCCTTGATCCGAGGTTCGACTATCGGACGAATTCTCCTCTCCAGTACCCTGGCATAGACTTTTCCGGGGAGGCTGAGGAGTGTGATCCCCCTATAGTTGGAACACACCCTCCAATCCCCCTTTTTAAAAAGAGGGACCACCACCCCGGTCTGCCAGTCCAGAGGCACTGTGTCCAACCTCCATGTGACATCGTAGAGGCGTGTCAGCCAAGACAGCCCCACGGCATCCAGAGACCTAAGGTACTCAGGGCAGATCTCACCCACTCCCGGTGCCTTGCCACCAAGGAGCTTCTTAACTACCTCAGCAACTTCAGCCTGGGTAATGGTCAAGTCCGCCCCTTGGCCCCTGGCCTCTGCTTCCTCCATGGAAGACGCCTCGGTGGGATTGAGGAGATCCTCAAAGTATTTCTTCCACCACCCAACAATATCCCCAGTTGAAGTAAACAGATTTCCACCCCCACTGTATACAGTGTTGGCAGGGCACTGCTTCCCCCTCCTGAGGTGCCGGACAGTTTGCCAGAATCTCTTTGAGGCCGACTGATAGTCCTTCTCCAGGGCCTTGCCGAACTCCTCCCATACCCGAGTTTTTGCCGCTGCAACAACCCGGACTGCAGTCTGCTTGGCCCACCGGTACCTATCAGCTGCCTCAGGATCTCCACAAGCCAACCAGGCTCGAAAGGAATCCTTCTTCAGCTTGACAGCCTCCCTTACTTCTGGTGTCCACCACCGTGTTCGGGGGTTGCCGCCACGACAGGCACAGGAGACTTTGCGGCCACAGCTTTGAACAGCCGCATCGACAATGGAGGTGGAGAACATAGTCCACTCGGACTCAATGTCTCCAACCTCCCTCGGGATCTGGTTAAAGCTCTCCCGGAGGTGGGAGTTGAAGACTACCCTGACAGGGGGCTCTGCTAAGCGTTCTTTTTTTTGCCAGTGAAAATAATTTTTATATTCAATTAGTTTTTCTAAAATGTAGGTCACTTAATTTTAACATCTTGTTAATTCTATAAAATAAAGTATATTGTATAAAATCAGTGTCGCAGTGCGGTTGTGTTGATATTCATGGAAACGTCTTGGTTGTGCAATGTTGCTTCTTAAATCATATATTACAGCCTAATTTCTTTGCATCTGTAAGTCTCTCTGAGCGCTCTTGCACTCATTTGTTATGAGTCTTTCTCAAACACTCACTCATGTGCCATTCCAGTCCCTTTCCAGTCGATCGGTGCATCTCTATTTCGGTCCTCAATACGAGTTCATAATCTATAATAACACTTCCTTGAGATGAAAAAGCCCACTCAATGTTGTCCTTTCACGTCAAAATACACAGACCTATTTGTCTGAATGCGACGAGGAGAGGGATGAGAAAAACACACTGTGATTTTAGCACCAATGAAATTGATTTAACTGTTTTGGACTGTTTTTGCATGTAAATGTAAACAAAGCTTGATCTGGGCATATTTCTCTCCTGATTCAGATGAAACTACTTTTTCACTGAGAATGTAAGAAGTCCCTTAAGGGTAAATTTTTTTTTTTTTTTTTTTTAATAAACACATAGCTTTTCTCTTCACCAGTTGTTAACTGGTGGAGTGGAGCGGATTCCTTGTGGATTACTGTGATGTTTTTATCAGATGTTTGGAATCTCATTCTGATGGCACCCATTCACTGCAGAAGATCCATTGGTGACCAAATGCTGCAATGATAAATTTCTCCTCTACATCTGGATGGCCTGGGGGATGAGTACATTTTCCTTTTAGTGGAAACTAATAGTTTTAAAATGTTTTTGTTTGAATATTTGCTTGAAATGAATATTGGGCACCTTGAGTATGTGTCCTGTTTCTAGGAAAGGAGAGTTTTCAGTTGCACTTCTTAGTAAATATATTAAGTAATAGAAAATAATCCATGCTACATATTTAAAAATAAAATAAAAGCAATATGGATGTCATGCTTATTAAATGTAATAAGTAACATCTTACTTGTAATGTTTCACCCCTAACTCTGCTCTTTAAGATGAGTGCGGCCAGACCTTCACTTGAGTGTCTAGTTTAGTGAGCGTCGCCAAGGCAGAGTTAGTGACAGAAAACATTCCCAACCTCATTCATCAAGCAGTTTTTTCGCTCAGTGCATCTCAAATTCCTCTCTCCTTTCCTGTCATAGAAATTTTCTAACTTACCACGGATGTTCCTGAGGGATTTTAACACACATTGACTACAAGAGAATGCAAATGGCATACACAGGCATGAATCTGGGACAAGATGGCCATGACCTGCAGAGGTCTCCTCTCTGAGCCGAGCGTCTGGGGATTCAGAATTCTCCAGTGCTGAAGCTTAATTAGCTCAGCTCTGTTGCCTGGAGAAGTGTTCAGCGCTTGACCTTTCCTAAAGGTAAGCGACCGGTGCGTGTTCAACAGGCCACAGGAAAATGAGCAGCACCAAGGAGGTTTCTGACAAGCCCAACTAGGAGGGGAGGTAGAGATGGCGGAGGCATTTGAGCTGGCGCCCAGACAATGTCTCGTCTAAAGATACCCTGAGAAAAATGCGTTGCCAAAGGGAAGTTTATCAGTATTGCTGCTGCTGATCATTAAAGAGAGACTGAGCCAATGCCCAGCAGGTTCTGTGTTCGTCAGAAATGGGTTTAGAAACGAGAACAGTCAAGTATTAGGAGATTGTAGAAAATAGCTATGCTTAAATGAAGCTTAATAAGCCATTAATTATATGACTGGATGCAAATCCATTGTTTGAAGATCTCAGTCAGACAAAAAAGGAATCCAAATGACCAATGACTTCCACAAAATGAAAAAACAAAACAAAAAAAGACAAACAGTTTTTGGAGGGTAAATTTCCTTTAAGATAATACTTAAATAAAAGTGTAATTAATTCATTTAATTTTAAAATTTAATGTTAATTTAATTAGTAATAATAACAAATAATAATAAAAACATTAATAAAACATAATATAAATCTAGCTTAGAATGTTTAGTAGCTTAAGATATTTAAAAAGTATTTTAGGAAAAAAATGGAGATAATTTATTTATTTCATTCAAATAAATAAAATAAAAACCAAAATATTAAAATAAATAAATAAATGTAATTATTTTAAACACATATTTATGGAAATAACTAAAATTTACCAGTTTCCTCTCCACAAAAATACTAAACAGCACCACTGTTATCAAGATAGGAAAGAAATAGGAAATGCATCAAACCTGTTTTTTTGTTTACTTTTAGTGCTGATTGGTGCTTATGTTTCTGTACAAATAATGTGCACGTAATATACTCTTGATGTTGAATAGCTAACCATGGGCTTCATTAACAAGCAAAAATGGGACATTTCCTATTAAATATTACATACCATTATGCATACAAACGGCTTGCATATTATGCATATATTTCTTTTGGAATTTGTTCTACTCGCATTTCTTGAAAGAAGCCAGATGTTCACATCAATAGAACTGAGTTGTATTTATGTCTATAAAACGTGTGTGTACGTGGGCTTCTGAATATAGTTTTCATTGTCTTTCTCCTGCATGGATGTGTCAAGACCTTGACTTCATCAAAGTTGCTAACTGTGTGCGCTGCAGCTCTAATAGCTTGCTCTTCATTAGTGTGGCACAGGAGCTGTCAGGTTGAGTATGTCAAGCATAAAGAATCAGAGAAGCTGCTTCCAGGTCTCTCCGTTTCCCACCCTCATCAGTCACCATTACTGCTGCTTTTTAAACCAAGCCACTCCTTTTTATGTTTCTCTGTGTCACAAAATCCCTATTTTTTGAAAAAGGTGCAGTGGTCGTAAGCTGCTGTGTCCTGGAGCAGGAAGAGGTTTGCTCACGTGATCGTCCCATAATAAGAAATACTTTGAAGGTGGGACATGCCTGTCATCCTATAAATCATCCATAGGCGAGTATTCCTCTCTGGCAATGCGGCCAGACGCACTTCTCATTATCCGGTGTGGGCTTGCCTGTCGGTGAAGAGCGGTGAGGCGCTTTGATAAAAATACTGCACAAAGTCGCCGTCACCATTAACGGCTCTCGCTTTCGTCTGAATGCTACGAGGAGAGGGATGAGAAAAACACACTGTGATTTTAGCACCGATAAAATTGATTTAAAGCCGTATCAAAACATGACGAGCTTTTTACAAGTGTCATGTACTTTTACGGAGAGGGACCCATTTTCCAGCTCTGTGCTTTGCTCATCAGTTTCGCCGCACACGCAGCAGAGCAGAGGTGATTACTTTAGAGAATTAGATTTAATCACTTAAAATGCTGAGGGAACCGTTCTTGGGCCATAATACTGCTCGGAGAGTTTGGTTTGTTTATTCCACAGTGGATTTTATTTAATGAGTTTTAATGTTATGGAAGCCTTTTTTTTCATTCCAACTGTATATTAGAAAAGCAGTATTAAATATTCATTAATAAGCTGCTTTTTTAGTTAAAAGTGCCTCCAAGAAAATGAAGGAAAAATGTTTTTGTTTTTCATTCGTTCAGCTTTGCACTTCATAACATACTGCTACGTATTGTGAATGAATATGAAGAGAGACATGCTAAATGGCTGTTTCCATAAATGCAGTACACTTTTAATTTTTAACAAATACAAACAAAAAAAAAGAAAATCCCATGTTTCTTATGTATTGTTAGCCATTCTGTTAGATGAACAAATAGACTATGTAATACACCACTAACCTAGAAATTAGTTAATTTAAACTTCTGAAATTACTCCCTGCCCTTAAAATTGTGGGTTTAGCCTCTGCACCTTAGATGATTTGACATATTTCCTCTGTATCCAACAACAATAATAAATCATATTTCATATGCATATTTCATAGTATTGACAAAATCAGTCAAAATAATGCAGGTAAGTGAAAAGAGGTACATAACCTTTAGTGTTACTACCAAACTCAAGTGGTGAAAGTAAAAAAACAAAACAAAAAAAAAAACATTACACTTCAAAAGTTTAAGGTTAAGAAGTCCCCTTTTTTCACCAAGGCCACACTTACATGGAAATAAATAAATAGTAAAAATAAATAAATAGAAACAACAACAGCAGCAGTAAAAATACACAATATTTTGAAATATAAAAAAAAAAAAAATTATTGGGATGTCAATGAATTTGTGATGAATGCTGAATTTTTAGTA
>JAUMHQ010000048.1:7603594-7614349 GCA_032361165.1 Enteromius paludinosus
TCATTTATCAATGTTGAAACCGATTGTGTCAGGATTCTTTGTTGCACAGAAACCACATCATTTATTGGAGATAGACCATTATAAATGTCTGTACTGTTCACCTTTGATCACTTGAATGTGTCCTTGCTGAACAGAAGTATTAATGTCTTTAACAACATCTCGCTGACCTCAGTCTTTTAAATGTTAGTATATTTTTTCTTTGACCTCTTGAGGTTGTTATGCACCTGTTTTCACTGGCCATTACTAGAAAAAGAAATATAAGAATCTCCATTTATTCATTCATATTTTATTCATGGAAAGTGCCATTTACGTGGCTTATTAAAGGACCAAATAAAGTGCTAGATTTGAATCGGGTGGCAGAAATCTATAGTCTTGTGGCCTAAATAAATGTGACCATGTTCAGTGCAAAAGCAGCTCCCCCCCCCCTAACAAGGATGGACTAATACTGCATGAAGACAGACGTCTCTGGCATGCTGTTCATTAGGTGAGACAGTGTTGTGACACTCATAGCCCTCTGATGGCCTTGCTCGTTCTACATGCCAGTCTGAGCTCTAAATGCTGAAGCCGCTGCAGGACACAAAACTGTCTCTGACTTGACAGCCGTGACAGGGGGTTGGCCTTATCAAATCAAGATGGAATGCTAATTGAGAGGCTTTTTGCAGAAAACTTGTGGTGCTTTTGTAACAATATACTTTGCTTTAGAGGAAATCACATCTTTTGTGTTTCATGCACAAAATCGGCTATAAACCTCACTTCCCGACTTTTGAACAGTTCTCAGCAGGTATTTCCATCCATTGACATCTGTGGGATTTTGGGTATACCTCAGATTTTTTCCCCCTTATAGCAAGACAAAAAGCTCTTTCCGCTACAAACTGTATGGCCAACACTGGCAAGTTGTGTTGTAATATTAATGCATGTTTGCTGTCTGAGCCTATGAAGGGCAGATCTTTTTTTTTTTTTTTTCATGAGGAATGGTTTTGCTGAATTGTAATGAATTTTAGCAGATGGTTGATGACTCTTCAGCACCTCAAATTACGTCTCAAGTGTTTTTTATGCTCATTAACACATCTATTTTTGATGTTTGCAGTGGTGCAACATATTCCTGCAATCCACCTTTTTACCCATACAGTATGAATATGGTAATCCATATCAGCAAAATTTCTCATTAAAATAATGTATAACACATGCTGTGCTATGCTAGTTTTTTAGAGGTTAAATTGATCAATCACAACTACTTGATGTTAAATTTGGTATCTTGAAGCTTTAAATAAGCTGGTTTGCATGGAAGCACAGCTTGCATTGTGTTGAAGGTGTGAAAATGACAATAACAGCTGTTTCCCTCCACATGTTTTCCAACACATTCTGATGTTTTTGACCAGTTTTGCTTACAAAGCTGAAATACTTATTTCATTGACAATTTGTTTTAAAGTGTGACTGTATTTTTTATTTTTTCAGATTGCTTCTTTAAACAGCTTGTTAAAATCGGTCCAGTAGGACATACTCTTGATTTTGATCGAGTTGGCTGATGTGTTTTTATAGGGCTAAATTTGAGCAACATGCACTAGCAACACATCTTAATCAACCCTTCCCACCATTTATTACATTTTCCACCAGTTATTACACAATCCTTCTTCAAGTAATTTCACAAAGTGCTTTTTTTATATTGCAGACCTTCTGTAATAGTTTTGGACTATTAACCCTTAAACCCATACCTTTGATCTTTAGCATCATTGAAAGCTAGACATCAACCTTCTTAGTATTCCTCAATGTATTTATTGTAAACAATATTAAAAGAAATAAAAAAAATAAAAACCAACAATAAAAAAAGCATATTTTCACTAAAATATTTTCTTATTTATTTATTATGTTTACGGCTCAGCCGTTTTCAAACTCCTAGTGACCAATTTTGAGATTGACGAAACCTGTGTGCAATCAAGCCCCATGCTTATAAGCTGAGTACACCAGAGAGAAGATGGCTGAGCTCAAGGTAACAGAGCTACTCACTTGCTGTGCTTACAATACTTACCTGTTTCTCTGTCTCACTAGCGATCCTAGCTGACTGTGCTGTTGCCAATGTGATCTTGCTTCAAGTTGTTTAAAGGAATCTAAGTGGCCGCTCTCACCTGTGGATACTTACCTTTCGCTCCTACCTGGGTGTACAGTCTTCATGTCCTCAAGGAAAGGAAACGGATCCCGCTGAAAACCCTGAAGGTTGGCGAATTGGAGATCGTTCCATCCACAAGGCTCCCAGTAGATAAGTGATCTGGAGATCGCTATTCTCAGTTATATACTTCAGTTGTGTCTTGCCTCAGTGCCAACAGAGTTTTCTGTTGAGCCTTCATTTTCTTTTGATGGAAAAAATAAACTGTTATTTTTTTAAATTCAGTCCTTGTCCTGGCTTTGAGCGTTTCAATGGGATGGATTGGGGTGGGCTCTCATTTTTTTGTTTTACATTACTGTTCCCAGAAGAAAAAAAATAACAGTTACCTCCCATAGACGGCAATACAACTGAAATGATCGTTACGTCTTCCTCCATTTTAGAGTGTATCACAACATTTGTGAACATGATCAAAATTGCTGGCAGTGAAAGAGTTAAAATCTTATTAAACTCCTTTTTGTTATTGGCAAATGCTGGATTCTTGAGTAGCGTGAGAAGCATCATCCACTGCATCTCCAGTTATGGAAAATGTCATATTTGTTGACCATTATGCGGGATGCTTTCATAGGTCTTTTAAAAGCTCAATAACACGCTAATGCACCATCACACTCTCCAAACATCTCAGACAGGCAGACGAGGCATACCTGACTTTGTTGACATTACTTATTAAGGCCGAGGTACAAGATGCTTCTAAAAAGCTCAAAGTTCATGACATTTTCAGCACTGTCTGTTTATTTCTCGGTATTTACTTTGAAGGTTAAACTGGCCTCTACCAGTAATTGCGCTGTTTCCTCCCTCATGATCATAGCAAATCAATGGTAGACCTTTTCAGAGTACACTGATGTGTTTAAAAGCACTAACACTTGATTCATCGCTCTGACAGATGGACTGAAGCCCTGCTTCAATCAAAATGCTGCAAATGCTGCATTCATAATAAAGAACATCACTGCACGTAAAAGATGAAAGATAAATGACCATTAGGTGAGTAAACCCACTACATTTTCTCATTTATGGATTTTAACAAAGGGACAGTATGGCTAAAACCAGTTTTTGTAATGAGGAGGCATATGAGGACACTATCGCACCATTTTCTGTACTCGGATGTACTCTTTTGTTTGGAAAATACAAAACTAATTTGAGTTGGCTTTAGTTTAAGTTCTAAATGTTATGTACAGAAGATTATGGAAGTATATCAAGGACAAATGTTTTTGAAACAAAGCTTGTTAAACTGCGCTACATTAAATATATACATACATATTTGCATTTTCTTTTCATTTGTAGTTTCTAAGTGAAAATTTCCAACATCCGTTTTGTAAGTGATTTTTTTTTTTCACTCATTACTTCCACACAGCGTTTATTATGAAATGGAAATGAAACTGACCAATCGGACCAGTCACCACAGATTGACATCACACAAAGGAGGGGTTTGAAAATACGAGTCCTTGAGTGAATTGTTTGAGAGTCATTGACCAATGGGGACTCCCAAAACCAAAATAGACACCTCAATTTCCCACAATAGGGGCGCTTTAATAAAGAACATTTTGTTCAGTGGAATGTTAAAGTATCTTCACGGAACCGTCAGTTTTCAATAATATAATTGGGAAAAAAATACATTTCATTATAATATTGTTATATATTTACAGTAGTTAAGTACATTTTACATACTTCTAATATATTGTATCATATATTTAAATATTCAGTTGAATTCAAATATATTCATTAAAAAATGTCAGTGTTGCACATTTTATTCTCTTTTAGGCATTTCAGGATGCTTTCAAAGATATTTGTTTTCAAAGATATTAAATTACTTTCAAATAAATTTTGCATTCCCCCCTAAGACCTTGATAATTATACTGTACATATTGTCACTGTACCTTTATGATTTTATATGCAACGACACCCGGGGCAGTTCAAAGTCTCGTTTATCAAGTTCAATAGCCATTTAAATCTAAACATTATATTCACATTTATAATTTGCTCATGCTTGCAGTGGTTAATCAGTTCTATCAGATGATCAAACCTGTGAACTTGTTGGTCCTGGAGGGCCGGTGTCCTGCAGAGTGTAGCTCCAACTCTAATCAAACACACCTGAAGAAGCTATTCAATGTCTTTAAGATCATTAGAAAGTTCCAGGCAGGTGTGTTTGATTTGCCCTCCAGGACCGAAGTTGACCACCCCTGATCTACAGGAACACAATACACTGAACTTTAAATGCTCTGTGTTTTCATCAATGCTGAAGGAATAGGGGAAAGAGATCTGATTGTTCGATGTTTGATGATGTTTATATGATGTAGAGCAACGACATTTCCTAATAGTTTTTTTTTACTATAGACGGTTATGTGTTGATGTTTTCCTACTGTCATCAGAATAACCAATAAAATATTCAAATGTTTTTCCACTGGCCTTGAGAGCTATACAAAAACAGTGGGCAGAGGTTGCCTGAATAGAACCTGAATAAACTTCTCCTACTGTATTGAGTATGAAAGTGAATTTGTGTGTTTTTTATGATACATTTAATTTGTTTTGCTGTGTTATATATTTTGTGAGATAAATGTAATG
Organism: Enteromius paludinosus; assembly: GCA_032361165.1. Classification (NCBI taxonomy): domain Eukaryota; kingdom Metazoa; phylum Chordata; class Actinopteri; order Cypriniformes; family Cyprinidae; genus Enteromius; species Enteromius paludinosus. The sequence continues at coordinate 7,608,312 of JAUMHQ010000048.1, forward strand.
ACACTCCTCAGCAGTCACTGTATGCTTTAAGGGTTTCTATTTCATATCAAGACGATTAACTTGGTAGAGTGTTTTAAACAGTAGCAGGAGAGCAATGAACGCAACAAAAGCTGTGCATACCAATCACTGTGACACTGAGCTTCTCACCTCTTCTGTTTAATGACCTTGTATGGATTCTAAATGTATTAAAGCATTTAATGTCAGAGGCAAAGTCTCTTAAGAGCTACAGTACATACAACTTAGTATTTTGCCCATATTTGATCTTTTTTAAAAACTGTTTAATATATTAAGAGCACTGGGTCTTAATTAGTTTGAGGCGTTCTGTTTCTTTTCGCCCTGCAAACTGATTCACAGGGATAGTTAGCTACAAAATATTTGTCATCATTTACTCACCCAGCAAACCTGTATGAAATGCACTACTGTTCAAAAGTTATGCTGGAAGTCTCTTATTCTCACAAAGTCTGCTTGTATTTACTCAAAAACACAGTCAAACATTAATTGTTATTACAATTCAAAATAGCTGTTTTCTATTTGAATATGTTTGAATGTGACGTAATTCACTCCTGTGATGCAAAGCAGAATTTGTAGTCTTCAGTCTCACATGATTCTTCACAAAGCGTTCTAATATGTGACCCTGGGCCACAAAACCAGCCATAACAGTCTTCTGAAACAGAAGTTTTATTGATGTACGGTTTGTTAGGATAGGTTGATATTTGGCTGAGATATTACTTTTTTTAAAATCTGGATTGTTAGGGTGCAAAAATATCTAAATATTGAGAAAATCTCCTTTAAAGTCCAAACGAATTGATATATATATATTACGGTAGGAAATTTACAGAATGGACTCATGGAACATGATCTTTACTTACAGTAATATCCTAATGATTTTTGGCATGAAAGAAAAATCAACAATTTTGACCCTTAACATGTATTGTTGGATATTGTTACAAATATAACTGTGCTACTCATAACTCTAGGGTCATATATAATGATTTGCTCCTCAAGATACATTTCATATTATCAATATTGAAAACAGTAGTGTTTATTAATATTATAGTGGGAACTATGATATTTTTTCCTGGTCTTTATTAATTATTAAGCCTAAATGTTTGAAGGATAGTGTATATATAATAAACCAAAGGCTGCAAAAACTCCATAAAACGGCACATTTTCTTCTAAATAGTTTCTTTTATGTTTCACAGTAAATAATCGGGCATACAGGTTTGCAACAATTTAAGGGTGAGTAAATGATGGTACAATTTACATTTTCAGGCGAACTATCCCTTGAAGACGTGTTCATCATCAGAATAGCGAGGCTGGTTTCATCAAGGTCCTCCTCGTCAGTCCCATCTGAAGTCATGACCCACCATTTCATAAAATTTCACATTGAATGGCCTATAAAATTCTCTAAGCTGCTCAATGACTTCCTGGTCAATCTGAACGTGAGTTCTGCCCTTGGACTTGCCCAGGCACCGGGGCTGGCTGCTGCTTTCCGGCTTCTTCAGGCACGGGAAGCCTTTTGTTCGGTTGAAGTAGAAGTGCTTGTCCGTGATGATGCGTTTGAGCCCCAGGAAGTCCTGCACGCGGCCCAGCTCTCCGGCCGGATCCGTGATGAGCCGCTCCCCGCTGACAAAATGGATCTGCGATAAACGGAAGTACTGAAGCCAGTTCTCCAGGTGGAGGATGTACATGCCTATGCGGATGGCATTCCAGGAGGTGTCCACGATGCCTTGACTCCTGTTCTTGAAAGCTAGATCCTCAAAAGAAGGGATGTCGGGCTTCTTCGACAGGGTCTGTGTGTAGTCGGAGATCGCCCTCGTGACTGGGTTTCTCACTACTACGATCAGCTTTGTTTCACGAGACATGCTTGAGATGCGTCGCGGCGCCTCCCGGGTCACAAAGTAGCTAGGTGTTTTCTCCATGGTGATCTGACTGTCTAGAGTCCGCGGCATAAGGCCCCTGTGAAAAGACAAACAGAAATATTCATCAAAATGAATGTATAATATAGGATGACAAGGTTTTTGTTTTTTTCATGTAACCCCCCAACATCAACACTGGCACTCTTGGTATATATAAGAGCAAAAACACTGCTTAGTATGTGTGTGTAAAAATGAACTTATCAAAGGCAGCTTTCATTTTCTCATTGATTCTTTATTTATAACAAATTTGAAAAGATAACTATTTATAAGAAAAGATAACTATTGCTTTGAGTCATAAGGATATTAAAAAAAAAAATTTAGGTGACTAAGGTGAGCTTGTTACAATGTAATTATACACTAATTATACATTTGATGATAAGTTATTATACATTAACTACATGTACTTACTATATGGGTAGGATTAGGGTTAGGGTCTGACTTAGGATTTCTTGCAGTCTAATTCTGCATATTAAGTAAGTAAGTACATGTAACGTAACAAAAACACCTTAAAATAAAGTGTTATCAAAATGTGAAATAACAGAAAATTTAAACACTAACATCTATTTTTAATTCAAATTTTAAAAACTAACAAATAATAATAATAAACTTGTTGTAACATAAATTCCACCTCGCAATTTCAGTGTCAGCTGCTGCCACTATAAAAAAAACCCAAAAAAATTAAAATTACAATTTTAAGTTAATGTAATGGTCAGCATTGTTAATCAAAATAATATTGCCATATAATGAGACTTTACAGATGTCAATTAAATTGATGAATTAATTTGTTTTTTGTTGCAACCATAAATTTATTTAAGTCGTAAGAGTTCCCCTTTTTAAACCTAATAATATATTAACTCATACTTAGCAAAAGTACAAAGCACGAGCCCAAGTATTAAAATTCAGCTTGCAACTCCCCATTAATTTCCCTACAGACATGAATGATACATCAAATTGCTTGGGTGTGCTATTACTTTTCCGAGCATTCTGACATTTGGCAAATAAAACCAGGACAAAATTCTATAGCAAGTAGGAACCACGCTTTTGACTTGAGAAAGAAACCGTCTTACAATAACCTAGCAATCGCTTAGCAACATGCTAAAAACCACTCACCCATAGTACAGTACCTTAGCAACCCTGCCAGCAAACCGTAGTGAGTTTTCCACAGGAAAACACCACTCGAATTTCCTCAGAGAATGTAAAAAATGCATTATATTTATTTGAGGAAACCATATAAGCAACCCTGGCATTTTCTTTTCACAGCCTTGAGAGGAAAAAGCGAAATAGCTGGTGGAACGTGGTCACCCCTCCAGCATGACAAATAGGAATTCAGTTACAGCAAGTGACAAAATAATCAGAGCGCACACATGAGGTTTTAATACTCGCCGGCAATATTTCTAGTCTCTTATCTCCCGGGTGAGCGTGATGCTGAAGGGTATGGGGAAATTATCAAATCTCAGGCACATCCTTTACTCCTGCTCATAAATCACCATCACCTGCATTACAGATGCACAATAGAGAGAAAGGCTTGGACAAATCTGGGACATGCGATATAGGTCATTATTTTCGCAAGTTTCTTCACGAAACCATCAAGTGCAACTTTAGAGTTGTTCTGACTTGAACTGATGAACTACATAAGGTGCTATCCACTCGGTCACAGTTCTGTTGTCTTAGCAGTTAGCTGCTGACCCAACAAGCTCTTTGAAGGAGCGAGCGTATTAATGGTGCTGTAAGCAATTTCTATGGTGCGGCACGCAGAAAACTTCCCTCTTATCTGACAGATATCACTGAAACAGGTGTCTTGAGAAATCACACTCCTTTCTGTGACAGCCCTAGGCAGGAAAACTGCTATCTGAATGCAGGATGTTACCGTTTAACCAGTCGGAAGTCATTTTGAGTGTTCGGCTTCGTTGACATGATGTGCGCGCGAACACGTCTATTCAGAGTGGGACTCAGTGTTGCTGAATTCTTTCAATGAAAAGTAGCTAAAGCCAACTTAATGAAGTAGCTAAAGTCACTAAATGACGTAATAGGCTAATTAGCATATGCATGATATCATTGCACCATATGGTCTATTATCAGTAAAACTGTATTAATTTATGTTTTACTATTACTGTTGTCAGACAATGAATACAAATATGAAATAGTCCTGAAACGCAGCCAGTTAATACTTCCAAGATGTTGATCTTTCATAGAAATCCTGATATCATCGTTGTCTGATGAAATCAAATACACATAAGATAAAGACGATGGCTGTGCTGTAACATGTACAGCATGTAATATTAGAGAAGCAATAGAATTTCTATTTTATTGAAAGCACTGCTCTCTGGCGCTCAATGAACAGATCAGATGCAGAGAGATGTGTGCCTGCTGGGAAAGCAAGCAGTACCGACGAGACTCCGAAAATAATTTTGCCCAAGAAATCACTAGATTTGTTGCTAGAGGCTTTTTTAAGGGGAAAAAAGTCACTAAGGGGGTCTGAAAAGTCGCTAAATCTAGTCAGAAAGTTGACAAAATTGCTAGCAGTTTAAAGACATATAAAACAGTATGAACTTTTTTTTGTTGGTTTTTCCAAGCTTGTATAATTTTGAATACAAATATCATAACTGGATCTTCTGTATTGATGCAAAGTTCAGATCATTTGAATTTGGATCTTTGAATCTCGCTTATCACCATAAATTTTTAATTTCAGCAGAATGTGTTAAACCTCTACATGTTAACAAATGAATTCCCCCACACATCTACTTTTGTGACGTTGATCACATTTAGAATAAGAGCTATAGTGCAACATGCAAAGCCATTTACTTAATTTACTCATTTAGGCAATGCAGTCTGTTATGCTGCCTTCATGTGCTATTTCCTACTGTATTTCCCACTTATGAAGTCATGATTATGAGCTTATCGTTTTCAAGTTCTTTAATGCCAGAAAATATAAAATGTAGCATCTTGACAATCCTGCAATTTCAATTTCACCGATTTTAAAAACACATGATATGCTTCGAATGACTGTATAAATGTAAATGCACTAATTTAGTGACAAGACAAAGGGATGTGGTTGTTGTGAGAACAGCATTGCCAGCAACAGTGGTTGTACCCTCCACTATGTTTAAAGTTTATGACCCAATTCGAAACTCTGGTATCAGAATTATTTCAGAATTTCACATAAGTTAATATGAGTGGCCTTTTTGCATCCAATTTCCAATAAGAAAACTCGTATTTACGATAACTCCGATAGCATGTAAAGGCAGCATAAGTTAACTTCACCTCCCAATCTGACTCATTTGTTCTTTGGTCATGGGAATCCCTGTAAGCTAAAGCTATGCCTTCTGCACTAACTGTCATTAACTGATTTCTGTATGCAGTACTGCGGACAAGAGAAAGAATGACTCAGACCCGAAGACTTGGGAGGTAAACAAATCATTTCTCTTTCCGGTAGATACTTTTAAGGGATTTTAAAGAATAACTCAAATGCAAAGACTCAAGAGGTAAAATAATGATTTCTGTTCCCTGTAAAAACCAGTAGAATGTTGGGCATGCGTGGTCAACATGAAATGAACGAATCCCTAAGATCACTCGGCATTCCCAAGTCATATTAAAGATTTGTTCAAAATAAACAACATATTTATCATCATGGTCTTCTGGAAAAGCTGTAAACTCCATGTGTGCAGCATGATGGGCTCCAATCATTTCATAATTTCTAAAAAGCGATTGCTTAATTCATACTGCCCTCAAACAAAGTTTCTGCCCAAGATTTCTTTTCTATTTTGATAATTTACTAGTATGACTTTTAGCGGTGTTTATTACAATAATAACTTAAATCTTCCACGACTAACCTGCTACAGGGCAGGCAATGTTCTGTTTTAGAGATCTCAAACTGAAATTTGACCAATTCCATTTGAGCATTATGACATAGTAAAAATAAAAAAATGAATGAATCAATAAATAAAAATCAAATCATCCTGGCAGGTAATCGTGCTGACTCTCTCTTGAGAAGTGAATCACTATTTCACGGCCTGTGATTGGCTGTTAATTAATGATGTCACACTCGCTCTATAGACTCAGGATCAAGCCTAAGTTGACACAACAACCGCACGGGGGGGGGGGGGGGGGGGGGGGGGGGGG
>JAUMHQ010000048.1:7620471-7644060 GCA_032361165.1 Enteromius paludinosus
TTTTTGTGAGAAACTGAACAGTATTTATATCATTTTTTACCTCTGATAGACAACCATGTCCAAACCGTCTCAGGTTCATGCTCAGCATGAAGCTCGTTCCCTGTGTACACGCTTTGGCGTAGGATACGCAAACCCCGGAAGTGATCTGTTGTGAACTCGTGCTTTGAATATGCAAACGCCGAATACGCAAGCGCGCAAACCCCGGAAGTGATCTGTTGTGAACTCGCGCTTTGAATACGCAAACGCCGAATACGCAAGCGTGCGAACGCCGGAAGTGATCTGTTGTGAACAGCGCTTGCATATTCTACGCCAAAGTGTGAGCCCGAGACGTTTGGACATGATTGTGTATCAGAGGTAAAAATTTATATAAATACTGTTCAGTTTCTCACAAAAAACAATCGTTTCGTGTCTTAAGACATCAATGTATCGTCACGAGCCGCGGGGTGTCGTTTGGATTTGTCTGTGAATGTTTTTTTTACTTTGAAAGGTCTCGTGAAAGGTTTGGTGCCCATCCACTTCCATTAAATGACTACCAGACTGCCACAAAGTTAAAAATCTTCGTTTGTGTACTGCTGAGGAAACAAAGTCACCTACATCTTGAATGCCCTGGGGGTAAGCAAATAAACATCCAATTTTCATTTTTGGGTGAACTATCCCTTTAATACAACCAACGTAAAAAAGTATTTTAATGATTGAAAAGTAAAAGAAGTTCAGTTGTGAAGAAAGACTGTAGGGCCTATAGCAATAGTGTCTAGATTCCACTTTGATTCCACTTCAAACAGCCCTCACATTAATCTATCATTCTTTGTCTTTTATTGTAATAGTGCGACTTGCTAATGCCTGTTTAGATTATCTGTGAAAATTAGGAATGTGACTTTGACTGACTTTGCAGGTCCCTATTATATATATATATATATATATATATATTTAAAACCGTTATCATTATACACTGTTCTGATGCAACCTCCTGAGGATTTTTCTAGAAGTTCAGACAGACTGGGGAATGCAGCACAGCTAGAGTACAGTCGACTCTGCTCTTTGATTGCTGTTTTATGGCGTTTTCTTTTAATTCTGTATTCCTGAACCTTCACTTCAAATTGGAACTGGTAAGTCCACCATTTTGATCCTTAGAAATGTCTACCAACGTCTGATGAAAAGGTCAGTTTTGAATGTTCAGTCAATATGATAAACTAAACGCCCTCCTGTCTGAGCAGGATTGGGAATAAAAACTGTTTTCTTCTTGATGCTTTCATGCACTCAAGCACTTCTGACCTGTCTAACAATTCTGTACATATAAAATCCCAGGATTAAATGTGTGAAGCCATTTGCACTTCCCTCTTTTCCAGGGTGGATTTTAGTCCATTTATGTGTGACGGTGTCCTGAGGTTTGTTTTTTTTCTCTACACCCGCTATAGAAATCTAATGATTCAATCCACGGGTATTAAACTTAACCTGGTCATATTTAGATAATGTATGCTCAAAGGCTCTGCAGTATTGCATTAGCTGAAATCTTGGTTAAGCTTACATGTGCAATTATTAACTTATGCTTCCGTTCCTTTCTAATTAATCTAAGCCTCATTGTGCTAATTAAAGTGCTTTATGGCAGGACAGAGAATTGCACAATCATATTGGTGCAAGTGCTGATCTGATTGCTATTTCAAATGAAAAGCATCAATCACCGTGACAAAGCTGCAGGGACATACGCTCATAGAGAGCCTCATTTCCTGTCTCAGTTCAAATGCTTGTCATCGCTGACACTCTTAATGAGCCCATCCCAGTTAACAATATCCTGTGCACGGGTCTTCCTATGGTCATATACAGTACAGTGTCAGTTTGTCTCTTATGCCACTTTTTCTGGGTTTAATTACATAAATGTTTTCAACAAAGCGTGACATCCAACATGTTTAGCGCAAATGCTGTTGAAAGGTGTTGTTGGAAACATTTAGAAGTGGGTAGTTCATGGGCCTCGCATATAGCCAGACTTTTCTAAACAGTATCAACTCAGTTTGTAGCTTTTTCTGGCCAAGAACTGCCCACTTACAGTAGATGGGAAGACAGCAGCCAATCATGGAATCATTTGTTTTATATGCTGTTTAGATGCAGGTTTATATACAAATCTTAATAAAGATAAAGAAACTTTGCAACTGCATGTCAACTATCAGTCATTAGAGTATTAGTAGTTAATATCTTCTAACACTTTATTTTGATGTGTCCACAATATACTGCGCAACACACTGACTATAAGAAACTTTGCAAGTTTATGTCAACTTATTCTATTAACCCTAAACCTACCCTAACAGTCTACTCTGAGAGTTACTAGACATGTAGTTGCAAAATAATGATAATTATTTAATGTGTAGTTGACATGTAGTTACAAAGTTACTTATAGTAGAATGTATAATGTAGACTCAAAATAAAGTGTCACTCGTACTGTATTTCCACTAAAATGTCAATGACGTGGATGTCTGACATATTTGATTCATAGTCTGCTATATCTATCAACCACAACAAATTGTAGTGCAATCTAGCAGCATATTATGCATTGTAACTTAAGTACAAACAACACAACATTTTAGCATTTAAATGTAGTATGGAAGCTTTAGTACAATTAGCATGAAGGTGTATCATTTCGATATTGCTTTGATCAGTTGTTTACCTAACAATTCCTGAAGAATATACATATATATATCATTATTCTGTATTAGTCATTGTAATGTAATGTAAAACCATTAAAATAAGTATATTGTAATTTAATATTATTACCTATACAGTTACAACATACCTACCTCAAACACTGGCATTACGCGAAACCATTTCATGTGGATATATGTATATATGTGGAAAAAACACCTTTGGGAAAATATTCTGCGCTTACTGTGTAGAATATAAAACTCAACAAAACAAAATTGTAGCACCACTACACTGGAAGATTTGGCATATGCAGCCATTATGTAGTTTTTCTACAGCAGATTTATTGTATTGACCCTGTAGACAATTTCTTTTCAAGGTAAACTCAACCCCAGAGTTGACGAAGTTGCATAGCACCAGCCACTCAGATGTGAGATTGCATCAGACGGTCACGGTGGGCCTGGTGTCTAAGGCTGAGACTAGAAATGTATGTGCCTCCTGATGTACAATGTATGTCATTGGAACGCAAGTTTGAATCTACCTCGTTTTTTCCTCCTGCCTCTCTTGTGTTGTCATTTAAAGCCTTTAAGTTATTTTCAAAGACTGAGATAAATTATCCATTATCATTTTCATTACACATATTAAAGGAGTCATACAAAGCCAATTTTCCACTAGCTTATATGATTCTTTAGGGTTTTAATAGAAAGTTTGTAATATAGTTTGCGTTAAAATTTCTAAAAGATAGTGTAAAAAACGCTCTTTTTTTTTTTTTTTTGTCTCAGCCTCAGACGTCACTCCCACGGAACGTTGGCTAAATGTCTGATGTATATGGTACACTTATTCCCGGGGACGCGAGTGTCACGTTTATTTTCAGTCCGCCGGGAAACAAAGCACGGGACAAAAACGTGTCTACATTAGTGATAATAAGCATTTATTAAGATCAGTTAAACGTTGGATTCTCAAAAGTATGCGAGGTTCCCAGCAGATCTAATTTTACTAGCTTTGCGTCCCCTCCTATCTATTTTGGAAGATCAAGTGAAGTACCTCATTGAGAAGGGGATATCAACCGCATTTGCGGGCAAACATGAAAAAACACGCCCCGAAACGTGATTCTGAACGAAACAAACTGTGATTGGTTGTTTGACATGTCAGTCAAATGGCCTTATGGGCGGGCCTTGACCAAAGAAAGTGGCTATGAATTAAAGACTTTCAGCCGTCAGTCTGAAGGTCTGGCTACGCAAGACTAATCTTTTTTTTAGCCATATTCATAGTCAAACTTGCTAATAAGCACATTATTAGGAAAGGCCATGTGCAGAGATTTATCAAAAGACATTATACTCACTGCTTCTCTATTTAGTCACTCAGATGTCGGGGAAAATCACTACTGCTATGTTCATTAATACATTCAACAACAAAACACCTCAAATGCTTAGGACTCTTGCTTTTCTCTGCATCTCAGTCTGATGACGGCTCACTCAGGGCAGGTCTGAGGTAAGACACCAGTTCAGTCTGTGTGACACGCTGTTGTCAATCAACTACCGTGGGAGTGGCCTCTGTCGGTGTGACGCCACACCGACATGCATTTGAGAATGGCTTGATTTCAGAAGGGGGAACTTATTTTTATCACATTAAAACAAAACTACTGGTGGATCTTTATCATTGTAGGGTAGTTGTGTACACACACTCCCAACACACACTTCAGTCCAAACAGTTTGTAAAAGTGCATGTAGCACCGAATGACCCTTTAAAGTCATGCAAAAAATATTTGAAATTCAACTATTTTAATAGTGAACGAAACACATAAGCACCTAAAATATTGATTGAGCTGTCAGCCGCCATGTTGCAGAAATAGGAGCCATTCCAAATATAGAATCTCATTGCTGGTGGTGTATTGGTGTCATGGTTAGTTAAGGCCAAAAAATCTGATTGACATGGAAAGGATACGTATTTTCACATCTTGTTAGGACGCAATGCCATGCTCTGTGTCACTGCCAGAGGAACGTTAATTGAAAGCGTTTAATTAGTTTATCATAATTGTACAAACTGTTTAATAAAAAATTGGTGACCAGTTACATCTCCATGTGTAGTAATAAACAAAGTCATATAATCTCACAGATGTATGTCTTATTTCAATACACTTCCAGGCCTGGCAAGAGCGAATGGCTTAATTTTGCCACCACTGTAATACGGATCATGAATATTTCAGTTGCTCAGATTTTCTTCTGGGAGGATGTCAGACCATTAATGACCAGTCAGCAACAGGAACTAGCCTCAGAGAAAGTCTATTAAGAGTTAACCATGGACCATCCACGCATACATCACGCTGTGGGTGGAGGTGAACAGAGCTGGCAGTAGTAATGTGACAAAAACAGTACTTGAATGAATTATAACTCGTTCGATATGACACCTTAAAAATGTGTTAAAATTTCAGCCACACATTCATCTTAGCCCTTCATTTTAAATTAATGATTTATACATGCTGAAGCTCTGCTGGACATTTGTCAACACAACATGTTCTGTATTCACTTGCCCTCATAGATTCATCATGCCATGTCTTATCAGTAATTGCAACATATGAAATTAAGCAATAACGATCTGTTGGTATTATTGATCTGGACTAAAAGAACGTAAGCAATTAGACCAGCGACTACCCTGAAATAGACTGCAAGAATGATAAATTAACTTTACTATACACCTCACTGGGAACCGGTGTATTTTGATTCAGAGCGGTGCGTCGGCAGACTTCATGTGTGGTTGCTCAAAGAGCTCCTCAACAGAGACTATAAAAAGATGAAAGGTCCCAGACTTGTCAATCTCCAAACTCATTTGTGTTGGAACTGAAACATCTTTTGCGCCTCAGCAGTGCCACAGTATTTTTGGTCTCATTTACTTCAAATACGTCCCTGGGAGGAGAAGGAGGAGGAGGAGAGCTCAAAGAGGTGATGTCTCCTGGATTCTGGCTTCAGTTCAGAGCATGGTGGTCCAACACTCGTATTTCAAGGTGCGATGCACAACATCACACGTATATTAAATAGGATCATCATCTTGTATCTATTGGTGCTTCCTAATTTGCATGCTTACGCACTATTCTGTGTGTTCATATTGAATTTTACATGTGCTTCACTGTTGAAGGTTAGTTCAACCAAAAATTGTATTCACCTTTTCGAAGCATGTACAGGGCTGTCCACTAATATTGGCACCCTTGATAAATCTGAGCAAAGGTGGCTGTGTAATGGAAAATTGAGTATATAGCCTTTTATTGTGTGTTTAAGAAATGTTTAATTATCTGTACATGCTGGTTTCTGTAGAAAATGTTTTTGACCTGTGAGATGTGCATCCTGTCTGCTGTTTATTTCTAGAAGACTGCCTCTACCACAAAGCAGAAGTGTACAACCAGAGTTTGAGCAAGATGACCTTCAATGCCCTTAAGGCCTTGGGGTCTCCGTATATGGAGTTGCTTTTAATGAAGAGATATATGCAGAGTGTTTAAGCTGAAGTAAATACCTTTTATGGAATGTTTTTTTCTTATACAGGATATAGAGTGCACATGTGTTCAGAATTCTATGTAAATAAGACAAGTTCTGAGAAATGTTTGGGTGTGTGTAGAAAAAAAACTGCCTCACTCATTCTCTATTGATGGGTCTCTTGCACAAGAAATACATTTCACTGAAGGGTCATCTGACTCGACCTGATTCTTTTTCTCTCTCAACACTTAGAGAACTTTTCTTTCCACGACAGCTGTTAAAATAAATCTGCATTGTTTATCCTTTTGGTCATTCATTCAAAAAAATTCACACAATTCTAACCAATTATTGAAGTAAAACAATTGAAATGGGGAGAAAATCTCATTGTGAAATAAACATTTTTCTCCAATACTTGTTGGCCACAATTATTGGCACCCCTAAAATATTTATGAGTAAAATATCTCTGAAGTATATTCCCATTCATATTCACAATTTTGAGCACTTCAGGGTGATTATGAACATAAATATATATCCAGCCCTGGAGTAGAGTTTGAGTGGCTAAGACAATAGTTGAGTCTCAGGGTCAGAAAACCTTTAAAAAAATAGACAAACAGCCCCTACATCAGCACATGTTGTTTAAGAGGGTTTAAGAGAAATTCTCCTTGCTTCTCTCCAGCATGTTCAGCTGTCAGACAGGACTGGAACTACAAATGGGACTGGCTTCTATGATCAGATGAAACAAAAAAAAACAATCACTCAAGATGGGTTCTGTGAACACAGGGATAAAAAGTACTCATGTCTCATTCAGAAAACATACTCCCGTCCCCTAGAATGACACAATACACAAAAGCCAATAGTATTTCACAACAGCACGACACAATCGATCACGAGACACACAAGAACCAATGGCATTTCACAACCAACGCTGACGTAAGGATTCTTGTAGCTGCAGTTTTGAAATTGTGCACAGAATGCAGCGGTGCAAAGGAAGTATGAAAAAGATGGAGACAGCGACCGAGTCTATTCCTCTCACAAATCAATCATTTTGCCTCAAAAGACTTGGAATAGGTGGTTGTATCTGCCTGCTATATCTTGTGTTTAATTGACAGATGGTTGGTTTAGGGTCAAGGGTTGGGTTACGTGCTCATAAATGTGTAAATAATATAATTTAAATACAACTGTTTTGACTTCTTACATTGAAAAATCACAGCCCTATATACTGTATATGCAATAATGCCAATGCTTTCACCCAATATATCTTTAATTATGACAATAAAATAAAAAATTATTGCGTTGGCATATTGGCGATAAGGGTTTGCTGTTTAAAACAACGGAGGACCCTTCACGTCGAAAAGTGACTAAAAAGGGGTACCTTCAGCTTCAAAAAGTGACGCAAAAGGGTCTTGACCAAAAGTCAAAATGTGACGAGTTGGAGTGAGACTGTGTTGGAACCAAACAACCTAAAACTAAAAAAAGAATTATAACATTACACTTAAATTACACTTCAAAAACACAGCAAATTCAGGACATGAAGCATTGCCAATGACAACATGGAATTAAAACTAACAGAGATATAAAAAGATATAATTTAAAGTTGCTGGGTGTTTCTACAGAAACTGTATGTTTTACTGACTCTATTACGTTCTTTATGATTACGTAGGGAAACCCGCAGGTCGGGTTAGGGCGGGTAAAGAATTTGTCACTTTATTCGCGGGGCGGGTAATTAAAAAGAAAATTAAATAAAAAATCCATGTATGTTGCGAGCAATTCCAATTGCTGGAGTCCAGGCGAAATAAATTTAACCCCAGTACAGTGGATGCCTTTCTTTTTTTGCACAGTGAACGTAAAAACACTAAATGAACATTTCCGTGTGATAAATGAAAAAACGCTGCTTTGTAAATGTTTAAAATGTGTATCATTATCTTGTTATTAATATGACCTGATTTATCGTTCATGTTCATAATCATATGTTTTTATCAGTTTACAGGGTGATGTTTTCAAGCACTTTCAGGCTTAAATAAAGGCTATTTTCGTTTGAATTTCAATGCCTATATTATGTCTATTTAATAGTCGCGGGTGCGGGGCTAATTTGTGGTGCTTCAAGAAAGTGGCCATGGCTTTCCCTTTTTTATCTCTGATTTCTTAATACATCTATTTTCAAAAATATGTTGAATTCATGCACACAGATCGGTTTGATAAAAGCATATACAATTGATCTGAGCTCACAAGAGGACTGTATGCAGTTTTATTAAAAATCTATTTCCTTTTAAAATGTATACGTTTTTTAAACGTTTATGCACTGATGGTAGAGGACTTCATACTGTGATGAGCGTCCTGAGGAGTAATCAGCGTTACCCTGGAAACAAAGGACACCCACCTGCATGTCCTCATCTCTGGCTGATCGGCCCCAGCTGCAGCCAATCAGCTGAACGCTACCAAAGACTGAGAAAGTTCTCCATGAGACAGAGCGTTAACGTGGTCTCTCCTTACCTTTCCAGAAAGAAACTGAGGACCGATCAGCCCCACAGGAGCACTTCACAGACCCACTGCAGCACGAGGAAGAGAGCACGCCACTCACCGGAACACCCACCTCCATTCTTTAATTCACCCACTTTGTAAATAAATCCATTTGTTTTGAGCTCTCCTTGTCATGTGATTCTTCACCCATGACAATACATAGAAAACATATGTCTAATTTAGGGCCAGAACTTTAACGCGTTCATTTAGATGAATTAATTACACAAAAATAACGCGTACATTTTTTTTACGCATTTTAATCGCACTTATTTTTGCACCGCGGGACGTTTCTCACTGGATGGCTTTCGGCGGACCGATTATACTGGAGCACCAACTAGCATTCAGACAAAAACAACAGTTAACATGAACAAAGAAGCTGATTAGACCACTTTGGTTGGCCCTGCAGATGGGAAATTTTGTTATAAAAACGAGTGGATTGAAGCGTCGATAAGAGCATGGTTGTGTGCAAGCTATGCAACAAGGAATTCGGATATCACAGCAGCACATCGAGCCTCAAGTATCACCTCAATGCTAAACATATAGCAGCTAGCGTGGACCTTAGCCCGACTCCGACTACACGGACCCACACCCAACCCACACTCCACCAGATGACTGGTTTGAGGACCAGGATGTTGGACTTGGTTGAACAAAAATAAACAATATTTTGTTGCTTAAGCTTATGTATTCAGTCATTATTCAATGGTATACTAAAAATCCATATGAAAAAACGTACTTCTCACTGTTCTCAGGTCAAATATTTATATGCGATTAAAATGCGATTAATTAATTCTAAAGCCTCTAATTAATTAGATTCTTTTTTTTAATCGAGTCCCGGCCCTAGTCTAATTATATTATAGTTGTAGCCTCAATCATACCTCAAGTAAAACAAGCACGTCGGTTCTTGTTAATTGCTTCAAAAAGTTTTACGGTGTTATTGCTTCATTATCCCAATTAATTTCAGTCTTGTATCGGTGGCATTGTCAAAACACAATATGCTATCGTTCCTTTCAAAGCCACAGACAGAGTACTGCTCGCTTCAGAAGGTCGTAGAAGTGAAACACGAGGAGAGCCAAAGCTTTCATTGTCCAACAGGGAATGGTTCTGATCCACCCACAAAAAAAAAAAAGCACAGCCTCCCAAATCTTAAGCCACCAAACAGCACATTCTCTGGTGAGTTTTAGTAGTTAATTGTGTCAGTGTTTCAGATTACTATAATTCATTGTTGAGTTGCATCCAGAGCGTTATGTATTCAAACAGACATCCAGCTGTGTACGCTTGTGTCCTGGCGTGCCAGCCGGGTGTGACTTCGTATTCGGTTTGCTTGCCTCCTCAGAGCTATTTTTCTCTCCTGCTTTAAAGGGTTCATTGCAAAGCTGCAGGATATAATGGGAACATTACCATGGAATAATGAGAAGCAGGCTTACGCAGTATGTGGCAGAAATGCAAATGGCTAAGAGGACACCTGAACGCAATCCTGAATACCTGCTTTTCATCTGATACGTGATTCGTTAAAGTGCAAGCAAAGTGTAATCTAAACTAAATATCATTGCAAATTGTCATGTTAACGACTAATAGAGGCCTTAAATAACACACTCTATGTACACACTGCATTCATTTGTTTTTCTTGATGCAGCAACTGAAGGGTAATGGTCATAGATGATGTGTACAATGGCAGACACTGGAGCTATTCCCAAAGAAGTCATGACTAAAATGGCATCCAGTAGCGACAAATAACTTCACTGCACACCATCTCCCACCACCATCTTCTCCCATAAGGTGCGCTTGTGAATATGCATTGGCTTGGGAATTGATTTTAAAATGGGGAATGGTTATATTTATGCAGTGGAGCCTGAAAAAAAGTGAAAAATGATATCTATAGCCCTCTCTGGTGCTCATATATGCACCATAAAATCTCTTGGATTTTTTTTCCACATCGATACAGAGTGCTCTATGGTAAAAAAAATCCAAACATTTTACTGTTCTACAAATAAAAAATAGATAATACTTGATACATTAGTATTCCTCTGTCTCACTCCAGCTGTTGTTTTATTCGGTCGAGATAGGTTATGCAGAACATAACTGTTAACCTTAACAAAACTGCTGATGCTCCAAGCTTGATGGGGACTGTTGATGAATAACAAGTCCTTTTTCCATTGCATATAATTAATCTGAAGTGACTTTGATTTTAGGCCACTTTGGAGCATGAACTTTTCTTTCCACTCCAGTGTGACTATTATATTTTTTGGTATATTTTTGGGTCATTGTCCTGTTGGAAGATTAATCATCTTCCAAGTCTCAGTACTTCAGCAGACTGTAGCACGATATTTTTCTCTCTTTTTTTTTTGTCTGCAGCGCCATTCATTTCCCCTGTCTTTGTGAACTGTGAAGCATCCATAAAAAACTTCTCCCTCTGCTTCACTGTCAGGAACGTGTTCTAATGTGCAATGTTAGGTTATCACCAAACACAACGTGTGGTGTTAAAGGTTCAAGAGATGTATTTTTTCCAACCAAGGATTCTTCTCAGTATATGAGGAAGGTATATAAAATGTGGCCTTGGGTCTTTATGATGTACCTGTTTCATAGAAATTGAAGAGTATTCTCCCACGCATAGGTGTGTTTGCATTGCATGTGAAACACCTCAGCCACTCTGGTGGTTGCAGGTCATGTTAATGTCTATAGAGAAAACTTCAGCGGTAATTTAAATGCATAAAAGCAAGGGTTTAAATTGTATTAAATGTATGAAGTATGCATTTAGTTCCTTTTTGTAATTTATTTTATATCTTTTTTGCATTACAGAGTAACAAAAACAAATGGGTGAATGCGTTTTAAAGGCCTAGTATGTGCACGATTTAATTTGCACAGTACAGGGCCAGTGGAATGCCATAATGTATGATAATATATGATGACTGCTTCTCTTCAAGTATTCTAAGTGAATCCGAGCGCTCACCTTCAGCTCCTCCGCGGTTCTGTGGTTTTCTCTAGAGTGACTCAGAGCATTCAACATTCATCCTTAATCCAGTCAGTCCCATAATGGACTCCCATCGGTAGCCACACTGTCTCAGAGTAGCTCCTATTTACTCGACACTCTTGCTAGTGGCACTCATGTCTAATGAGTAATTTACACTAAAATCACCAAATCAAACCATCTCAGTAGCTTGCTGTTCCCTGCTGGGGCACATCCAAGAGCGAATTGTGTAGGTAATTAATGCTACAGGAAGTTCCACAACTCTCTGAACCATGCTGGGATTAGCAATTCCCGCTAGTGATGCAGGGGAATAGAAAGGTCTCCCATGTGCATGGAGGAATGTGCAGCTTTCCCAGTTAAATAAGCTCTGTCCAACTTTCTGTCCTCGTCAACCTTCCTGACTGTTGTGTTTCGCTGCTCCTTTCCCCTTCGAGCCAATTAATGGAGGACCGGGAGGAATTTCTTGGCTCTAGCAAATGTTAAAAGACGTCTCGCACAATCTGAGGACTTCTTAGGGAATCTACTTGAAGAACTTCCAAGTGTAGTAAAATCAATAGAATTTAGATGCCCTTTTAAGTCAAGATGGTGTATAGTGCAGAATGTTTGTTTGATTTGATGAATCACTGGAATATGAAACCTACTCTAGCAGTAGGCTGGCAAGTGTCGACTCGTAATAGAAATACAGGATCGCCGACAACAAATGAGGCCATAAGGATCCTTGTCCATTCTAAAAATAAAGTAATGAGCATCGCCACATATGTATTGCTCTGGTACGCTTTGGGGGAGTGGTAGAGCATACAAAACTCACAAAACAATTAGCGAAATTGTTCAGAAAGCCTGCATTTTTTGGCTATACCGGAGATCTTATTATTTCAAGCAAGGACACTGTTGCTTCGCTTCATCTAGGACAACTTCTAGTTAAATCCCAGGGGTAATCTCAACAACGCTATGTAAATTTAATGAATGGGCCTTGCCAAGACAAAGATTGAAGTAAAATGAAAAACAAGACTCTAAAACACATTATTAAAGGGCTTTATAAGGAACTTTTGACCTAATCAGCCAATTCATCTTTCTCATTACTTCTGCCCTTTATTGCCGCCCTTATTGGTCCTCTTATTGCAAGATGTCAGTGGCTAAAATAAAATGGCTTTCAGTGAGAATTAGGGGGGCTGTTTCAGTGTCCTGGCCCCTGCGGTGTTTTAATTAACCTATCCACAAATAGTATTGATGAGTTTCTTATTGTGAGAATAAGAGACGTTGAGCAGTTTTGTGTTACCGTGTGCTTGTGTACATATTACAGTCATGCTGTTTTGTGTGTATACTGTGTGTGTCATTATAAAGCTGAGTAGTACAAGGTTACATTAAATCAGGATTCCGTAATATGATTCCAAAAAGTCTGTACTTGTAATTAGAGTATATTATTATTATAGCTGGGCAGTAACTGATAACGTAATCAGATTACAAAAATTAAGTACTAAATTAGTATTAAGTTGTAAGAAGAGTATATTACAGTTTTAAATGCTCTTAACCAGATTGCAGTTCATATTTGTGG
This sequence comes from Enteromius paludinosus, assembly GCA_032361165.1. Taxonomy (NCBI): domain Eukaryota; kingdom Metazoa; phylum Chordata; class Actinopteri; order Cypriniformes; family Cyprinidae; genus Enteromius; species Enteromius paludinosus. The sequence continues at coordinate 7,633,598 of JAUMHQ010000048.1, forward strand.
ATTACAGTAAATTATTCATAATTTGTTGATTCTCTCTAATTCTTTTTTCCTTTTTAAAAATCATACTGTGTATCAAACAGTTCATCTTTGACGATTCAATTACAAACCATGGTTCTGAATTTGAGGGGAAAAAGCAACTCTTAAACTATTAAAATGTATTAAACTATATCCAGTGACAAACAGTAATTATTGATTCTGTAAGTATGGACCAAAAATGGTGGAGTGTGTAATATCCTTGATGATTTAAGATTTACAGTACACTGATGTTAGATACGGTGAGCATGATTTCACCAAGTACAAGATGTTCCTTGATCAACATCTTTGTTGATCTAGGAACAACACTCCAATCAACCAATCGGAATGTTTTAGGTTTATGATCAGGTACAGTAGGTGCTTCAACACCCTTGTTAATCAGCTATCATTTCTCACTGGTTTTAGGCATAGATTTTGGTTAGGGGTAGGTTTAGGGGCAGGGATTGGGATAGGTCTATATTTTTGGACAGTAGTATTGATCCAGGATCATTTCTTACTTGGCAAAATCATGGTGACCTGTTAGATTCTGGTCACATAAGGTAAGCAAATAATACTATTATTAGGCCCGGTTTCACAAACGAGACTTAGCTTAAGCCAGGACTAGGCATTAGTTTAATTAAGATATTTAAGCAACTTTTACAAAAATGCATTATAAGAAAACATTACAGGTGTGCATTTTAACACGGACAATGACACTGACATGTTTTAAGATATGTCAGAGCAAGATATTTTCATCTGAGACAGCTCAAACATGCAATTTAGTCTGGGACTAGCTTAAGCCTTGTCTGTGAAACTGGGGGTTAGTGTTCTAGTGTTTAAATTAGTTTAATGGTAAGTTTAAAACAAGATGGATTAAAAGAATGTAATCTTAAAAGTAGTCAGAATATATTAAATTAAATCAGTAACCTATAGATTACATTAATGTATTCATGGACTACAACTTGAGTAATCTACCCTATATCAAAGCAACTTTATGATTTAATTATCAGCACAGCCATATGCAAACTGTTCCCGACATCTAAAGCTACTGTATAATGGTTTCATATTGCTGTAGTTTCCAAATGAACATTACTCTAGCTTGTTTGTGGCCATTTGTTTGTTTAGCAGTCATACTGCGCCACGCAATTCCTTTTTATCTCTTTTTTATCCTGGCTCTTTTTCTCTTTGCATCTTTTTTCCCTCCACATCTTTTTCTCCCCATGTCCAAATACAAGGGACTAGCATCGATCCACACATCTCACAAACACATCCGCTTCAATTGATTTAAGCACAGTAGGCTGTGGGTGAGTGGACTTGCCCTCAAATGAACGCAAACAGAGGAGAAGTGTGTTTTATTTGTGGTTTCCAGACGACGAGCAGACCGAACAAGCCGCAACACCTGCTAATGGCTGAACGGCTGCTCTCACACAGGTATGTACTGCTGGCTTCTATGGATTTTCCCCCTCACGTTTGGACATGGCCCACAGGGAGTCCTCTCTTTCGCTCTCTGTCCTGTCTGAGCTGGGATGTGATGTGTGTGTGTAATTACTGAACCTGAGCTGCAGGCAGGGAGGGATGATATTGTCTCCCAGAGACCCCTACTTCACGGCCCTACTACACGCCACACAGAATCGACACAGACTTCTCGTAGAGTCGAACGGCTCCCTGATGGGTATTTGAATGGCAGCCCATCAGTAGAAAGGGAAGAAGGAAGGAAGGAGTTGATTCTAATCTGCCCACTGATCAATATGATCCATGCCTTTCCCTGGCAGGCTTTATGGAAGGTTTACTCTTGAAAGAGATCCATTGGCCTTTATCTGCATATTTTCCCCCCTGAAACCGAACACTGCAATCACTCTGTGTCTCTGGCCAAAACGCTATCATTCCTGCTCTCTCAGTATGACTTACTGCTAGCATCTCCTTGTCAGCAGTTCAAGTTTTCAGCTCTTGTCTTCCTGCCACCACAAAAAAGGCAGGGTTTATCATTTTTGCACCCTGCTGATCTTACCTTTATGATATTTTACCCATTAGGCATTTTTTTTTTTTTTTTTACAATTTACGCAATTTTGAAAAATGTGATTTACCTAAAATTGACATTTACTTTGAGTGGCTCTTATATGATTGAATTAATTTTTTTAATGAATTCGATCTCGGTTCCCCTTTTCAAATCAAAATAAACATCAGAAATTTAACAGCAGAGCTGCCACAAATAGTTTGTACTGAGCACAGTTTTTGTACTGAGCATATTTTGTGTAATTTTGTTGAGTAATTTGTTTGGACAATCTGCATTCCGAGAATGCTCATTTAGTAAATCAGCGCTGAAAAACTGTACCAAGTGTATCTCATGCATTTTGTCTGTGTTCATTCCAGACTATGTTTGAAGTGAAAGTGGAGGAGGGAATGAAGTTTGCCTGGAGCAGGTTTTTAAAAGGTGGAACAATTATGTTTTTGTTTTTTTTTCTTGCAAGCTGCATTGGAAACAATGTGACTTTTGCCTGGAGCAAGAAGTGGGTTTAGGAAAAATTTAATTGAGTTACTGTTGTGTTTTTGCATGCTTGTTGATGAGGTTTACTTGACTAGTAACGCAATGTAAAACCCAAAGTGCAGCTGAAGTGGAGTGATTATAAAACCTTTTGAGCACAAAGGTAAATCTGTGCCACTCCACTCATATTATCTACATGTATACCTTTATAGGCTTTTAGTCTGTGGGCTGCTTTATGATAAACACAGACGATCCTCTGATTTCTTTAGGAACTATTTTCGGTTACACTTAATTTTGAGGCGTTCTTGTTACAGTGTAATTATACATTAAAGTAATGAGTGATATTAATCAACTATGTGTACATGCTAACGGTTAGGGTTAGAATTTGTGTTTCTTGCATGTAATTATGCATGATTTATTGTTATTATAAGTACATGTAACATGCATAACAAGAACACTATTTTCATTGTTGAAAAGTCAACATAGCAACTGTCAGGTCAATATTAATCTCAAATCCATGTTAGTCAATATTAACTTTATTATTAATATTAATATAATTCTTTCAGTCCTGCTGTGGCACTCAATGCCAGCACGACTGTGCTGGCCAATTTTCAGTACAATAGCCCTCGTGTAATACTGTGTAAATGTTATGGAGAATATGTTCAAGATTATTATACATTGGTGGATTTATACTGCCAAATGAAATTTTGAACCCAGAATACTAATGCAATGCTAACACAAAACGCCAGAAAAGAAACGTACCTGTACCAGTCCAATCCTTTGTCATAGTTTCTATCAAAGAAATGTGGTTCAGTCCCAAGAGCTCGAACATCTGGATGAATCCGGATGAACTCCAACACCGCCCTGGTGCCTCCTTTCTTAACGCCAACTATAAGTGCATTAGGTAACTTCTTATTCCCGTATTTTGGCGAATTACTGTTATTACTCTGCTTGTGATCTAGCACATCTTGTGCTTTCTGCAAGGCTGAATGTTTGCTTTGGTTGCCAGTAAGGTTTAATAGACCCACAGCCCTCGTCTCGTCCGAGATAACTCTCGCTTTCGCTGATATAGTGCAATAATGTGACTTCTGTAAAAGTTTTTTACTCCCCATGTTCTTCAGACGGACGCAGCGGTGCTCCTCCAATCTCTGGTTAGGCATGATTGTACCGGAGCAGAAGAGGATGCTGTAGCATAGATACATGAAAGACAAAGAGATGGTGAATATAAAAATAAATCTTCTGCTTAATCGGTTTGAGGGTGGCACGATTCGGCTGGACAGGAACCTATATGCCATGTCTCCATGGATGAAAAGACGGCATGTTTTTCTCCGTAAGTTTCTCTGTGAGGTTTGATGGCTGTCTCGTTCTCCCCATCAACTCCGACGGCGCGAACTTACATCTCATTTGGGAAAAGGATAGTTAATATTCCCTACCGGACACACAAGATGACAGAAAGTCTGAGAAGAGCAGGTATCAGTAACGCAAAGTTTCCAGATCAGCAGAAACAAACGAAATTCCACTGCCCTTTAGTTTCAGCGTCGCGTCGCGTCAATTTTAGATCGCCTCAGCTTCTGTGCTGATGTAGTGTTGAAAATATTTAAAGTAATCCTCCTGTTTGACCTGGTGACGTGACACACTAAATGTAATCCGTTGTGGAAATCTCATATTCCAGGTCTAAAAGGCACATCTTTTGCTCCCAAGTTCCCAACGCGAAGCCGCGCAGCGCTCGCCTCGTCGCCGCTCAGCTCATGTTTGTGTCTTTCTAAAGTTCTCAAGAGCGGCTTTGCGGCAGTCAGGCGCTCGAGATCAATATTTAAAGACGACGCCTGACGTCACGTCATATTTTCATATTCCTCGTGCGTTTGTCTTTTAAAGGAGTACTGCCCAGCTGCATGTACCATTACACTAAGTGCAGGGTTTTTTTCAGCTTGAACTCTCATTTGCCCCGCGTCTTCACGAATTGCTTGCGACCGTGGAGTGGATCCTTAATCGAATCTTTATTATATTAAATTGTTTATGGTTTTACGAAATTGCTTCTCCGAGACCCTGAGGTAAACGGCTCTCTGCTTAAAACTATTATTTATGAGGTTTTCATACCAGTAGTGTTAAAAGAATATGCTATTTGCACAGTAAATGTGGATTTAATATATTCACAGCAGTGTTGCTCTGTTAAAATGTTCAAACTTAAGTCTAATTGCACTTTAATGTAGGTAAAGAGCATTTAGGGCATTTTTAAGCTTCAAATTCCAGATCAGCTTTACCGTTGCTGAAAAGATTGTTGGAAAAATAATAATAATAATAATAATAATAATAAAATGACATTCATTTTTGTTCACATGTGTGTCTTTTTCTGGGCATGTGTGTACATACAGTATATATATATATATATATCACTGGAATCTTTGGATCTTACTGTATGTGTAAACTTTAATATGTCAGTCACATACTGAATGCCATTGAAGCATCTGTAAATATACTAAATAAGATAGAAACCGTCATTTTCTCTCTTGCCATATTGTAGTTGTTTGGAGACATCAGCCTCTATCTGGTGATTAAATAAGGTCAAAGGCACTGGACTGCTGCAAATCTTTAGTTTTAATATCTCCTAAAGACAATTATCAAGACAAACAGACCCTTAATCCTCATTCCCTATTCTGCGACACAGAGCTTTATTTCAACGTGTTTGTCTAGGAGGAACATTATTGTTGACAGGTATCATTTCTCTTGGACCCAGAGAGTGACAGTTTCGAAACGGCATTGGTTTGCACAGGTGAAATCCCTACGATTACAATCATCCTCTCTGAGCGGAGGATTTTAATGTCCCACATGTCTTAGTGTGGAGTAGAAGGCTGAAAGTGATAAACACATTCTCATTAACATTACTTGCTTTTATTGGATATAATCCTAAGTGGCCGGTACTTCTGCTTACAGGCAAACAAATCATTTCTAACCTCTGTCATCTCAAAAGGCTTGGATGTTGCAGACATGGATCGCACAAGAGAACAGGAGAATTTCAGTCAGCAAATGTCACTCGTTCGGTGGCGTTCTGACATTTCACACAAAATACTGAATGCGCAGGTTATATTTATATAATGTTGACACCACAAAATGAGCACTGTACCCCGAAATAATGTGAACAAATTAGGGTTATCATAACCTGCCTTGCAATATCTTTCTTTAATAAAAAAATACCTGCCCCAAAGGTCAAAGGCAAGCTATGGGACTATTCTGTTCAGTGAAAAGTGCGGGGTTTACAGAGAGAGTGTCTATCTGTAGACAATTTTCCCAATTAGCAGGGCACCAGAGAGTCTGTCTTGCTAATCAGCCACCCTCACTGTGATTCTGAATCCGCTTTTAGTGAAATGTGATCAGAGACCATGGATCAATTGGGTCAACAGCATTGGGCCAGATGACATTGATACAATTAAGCACGGGCTTCATTAACCTTTTCAGTCCACCAAGCGCTAAGCCTCGTTCCTGATCTCTCTGAACGTGATCAGGAGCGTTCCCTGCAATATATAGAAATGTTATTGGCTGCAGTGGTTAGTGCTGTGAGATATCATCTGATATAACCCAGGTCAAAGTGCGGTCAGCCTATGAGGAGTTTAATTTTTAGTGGAACAATTTCAAACTCTGCTGGATGTAATATTTCCAGTGGAGTGGAGTGCCATTTCAGGAATGATTTTCAATTACATGGTTATATCCTGGAATGACACATCTGGGGGTTGTTTTCACCTACCTATTTTATATGTTTTAGTAACTGTACTATGTATTTCCTATTACATGTTTCTATTAAATGTTTTAACTCTTTAGTTCTTTCTTGAGCATGAAGATTAGATTGACAAAACACTGAAATGACAGAATTTCATTGTGCATTTATAATTCATTTAAAAACTGAAATCGTCATCCTTTATTTACCCACATATTTGCATTTCAAACCTGTATTACTTTCTTTTTTCTATGAAACATAAAGATATTTGGAAGAATACTGGTAAACAACCAGTTATTTACCTTTGAATTCTGCAATAAATATGTTAAAAACCCGCTTTTTTTTTTTTTTTGTTCCACCAAAGAAGGTAATTTGAAAACCACTCAAAATAATTCTGTCAACATTCCGCCATCATTTACTTATTTATTTATTTATTGCACCATGATTTGTAAAAATACCACTTTTATATTCCACAGAACAATGTTGGGGTGAGTAAATGATGACAGAATTTTCATTTTTGCATGAATTATTCCTTTATAATAATAATGCCCTCGTTTAAGCATAATGCCGCTGTCCATGGTGCTGAAAGCCGCATCTAGTCAAAGAGCTTTCTTTCATACAGACCTTTTTAGTAATGCATAAGATGGTCTTAATGTTAAAATAATTTGATACATCACCGATAAACAAACAAAAGCTAGATATAACCTAGCTGTGTTATTTTTTTTTTCAGTAGCAACAGCGGAGTGACCCCTCTAAGAGACACAATAAAAACAAAAGAAAACGTCATAAATAAATCTGTTCTCATAAATTTACTCATACATACACATTTTTTAGACCTGCAGGCTTGTTTTCTCCTCAATGGATAGTGTGACTGTTTATTAACTTATTATCTTTTTTCTTGTTTTGTATCTTTATCGAAAGATTAGTCCTAACTATGACAGGGTTACCAGTCACTGTCTCACTCTCTGCAAATGAAATAATCCAATCTGCAGTTTTTGTCCTGCTCGTGGAAAGGAACGGGGTATTTTAGATGTGTTTAGATGTGGTCTTTGTGTTACCTTTTGCACAGGGCTGAGCCATTTCTCTCTAAGCTCCAATCACCATTGTACGACTGTTCATTCCTCTGAATTCGGTTTAGGGCAATCATTCAACAGTAATAAGATCAGAGCCCTTGCTTGCATGCATCATTCTCAGCCTCAAAGGCTGGAGGAAATTTTCTCACCATCTCTTTGCTTCAAACCTTTGCAAGTGGAAAATGTGACAGTTTCGACCGTAGTGTGTATGTTATTAGCGACGTTCCAGAGGCATAAGCGTTGCTATCTCTTCTTTTTTATGGGAAAGGTAATATCGTGGAAGCAGGCGCCCAGGAAAGGCCATTGAACAGCAGGTTACTGCTTCCCCTGCCAATGACCAAATCAGCTAATTGTTACTGACATTTTCCCCGTGTTGTTTAGATCAGAACTGTTTTGATTCATCGAACGCTAATGTTTGCTCACCAAAGGGGGACGTGAGTTAGAAATGTCACCCGTTTGGTCATCAGCCCAGAGTCTTGGTTGAGCCTTTCTCTGGAACCTGGTAATTGTCACCCAGTCTGTATTGGCAGTAGTCAGCAGGAAACTCAGCAGGCAGTGATATTTACAGATATTCCTGTCCAGAGACCTGCCAGCATACACCCTCATTTTAGCCCCATGCATGTGTAGTTTGCAGGCAGCAGAAAAAAACGACTACAGCATATTTCCACATCAATTAGAGATGATTCTGATTTTTGCTAAAATAAGACTTTTTGTTTTTTCCAAAAAAAGCATAAAGTAAGCTCGATTAGCATAACTCAAAACAAACCTTTTTGTCTGGGGATAAAAGACACAAAAATGACAATAAATAAATAAATAAAAGGAAACATCAGGCGTTTCGGCTGATAACACTTTAGTGCAATTGTAAATGGTTTGCGGACAGCGAGGGTGGTTTGGCTTTGATGGATAGTTTAATGACACTTACAACAACACACAGGATCTTTTATCTTAGAACGTCATCTTGGAAATTGCCAGTAATTTATCTAGTCTGGCTTGTCTCACTACGAGACGGCTGAACACTTCACTATAAAATATTAATAGGGCGTCATAAAGCTTTCCTCATATATTACAAATAAGCCACCCACAAAGTTGAAATTAAAAACTGCATTTTAGGTCAGTTCAATCACAATACTGTTTTCTCCAGTGATTTGTAGTCTATTTATCAGTATTCCTTATTTTATAGTAATTTAATGGTTATCATTGATCTTTGAAGTGCAGGAGTTTGAGCAAGACTGAGTAGGTGATCATTAACTGGACCGGCTGCTCCGACTGGCATTTGGTCATTTCCTGTGACTGGCAGAAGTCCCAGATTTATTCAGCTGTGTCTTCAACACTGTGGAAGATTATATATTTTAGGTGTTCATGCACAAGACAGCACATGTGACTCTGCATTAACAAACTAATAGTTTAAGGAATAGTTCACCCAAAAAATTACTAAAATTTTACTCATCCCCAATCCACCCGGAGATAAGTTTGTTTCTTCATAAGAACAGATGAATTACTCGCTCACCAGTGGATCCTCAGCAGCGAGTGGGTGCCATCAGAATGAGAGTCAAAACAGCTGATAAAACATCACAATAATCCACCACAATAGTAAACCAGACAACTCCATTACCATCAGTTAAAATCCTGTGAAGTGAAAAGCTTGAAACATCCATCATTAAGGTGTTTTTAACCTCAAATCACTGCTTCTGCCTAAAATAAAGTCTTCTATCCATGTTTTCTCCATTGAGAAAGTGCAGTTCGAAACCAATGTTGGTGGATTTTAATGTGAGAGGACAACAGTGATGGACTTTGATACTGGGGGAAACATTTTTATGGATTATGGGCTCACATTTTGGCTAGAATCTATGGTTTAAAGTTAAAAAGCCTTAATGATGGATTTGCTTATTACAAACATGCAGCAAGTGACACAAGAAATGTTATTCTAAATTAATCCAAGTTTGTATTAGTGAAGAAACACATCTACAGCACATCTTGGATGGCCTGAGGGTGAATACATTTTCAGCAAAATGTGGGTGAACTATTTCTTTAACAATGCGTAACAACATTGACAAAGTTTAATGAATGCTGTATAAAAATCTATTGCTTATTGTTAGTTCATGTTAGTTCACGCATAACTAATGGTAACAAATGACACCTTACTGTAAAGTATTACTGGTCATTTTAATAACGTGAAAATAAATTATTTTAGCAAGATCACTGATCATCACTGTGTAAAAAGCAGAATCTCGCTCCTTTCAGCACACTGTGTTACGTTCATATGTGCATATGTAATTATATAATGCATAATTAATATGCAGTTCAAATTGGTTATCTTTTTTTCCCCCTCTGCATCTTCAACTAGAGGTTTAATTTCTACTTCTACATTCTCAGAAAAATGGTAATCGCTAGGCAGGTGTAATGAAAATTTCAACACCCTTTTTTTAATACCCTCACTTTTTTCATAGCCTCTTTTTTTAGCTCTCTCATGTTCATTTATAGCATCTGCTTCTCTGACACCCTGTGGAAACCGGGCGCTTCCAGGCCCAAACCAAAGTGTCATCCACTGTGGGCTCTGACTAAATTGAATCCAAACAAATGGCAGAGAAATGAGAATCGCCCCTCATTGATGTCATCTATCATAGAGCCACAGTCAGCCAGACTGGAAATGACTCTTCTAATGATATGTGCCTGGCCCTGTGCAAATAAAACTAACCGGGTTGTCTTTGGAGGCTGGGGTCATGGATAATGATTAGAAACCATCATCACATTAAGGCTGGATTTGCAGATGGTGTGAGCGTATTTGCACATCTTCTGTTCTTTATACGGTGTGCGTTTCTGTAAACTTTCTCTGCTTGCACGGAAAGGCCATTTAATGTTTATTGATCTTATGTAGTTTCTAGTTTTCTTGTGCCGTTTTGTGCATTTTCTTGAGGTTCTCCTACTTCGGATGTTTTAGGAGGAGGAAAGTGAGCAAATATAACTGAAATATATCAGTTCTTAAAGGGCCAGTGACGCAAAAATAAAATTCAGTCATCAACTGAATCAAAACCTTTTCCAAGTCAATTTTCTGTCTACTGTGGAACCCAAAAAAGAGATTAAGAAGGGTTTAGAACCAGCAGTGTTGGGCACAGTGTTGGGTGTAACGCGTTACAAAGTAACGCGTTACTGTAATAATATTACTTTTTTCAGTAACTAGTAGTGTAAG
>JAUMHQ010000048.1:7703877-7713912 GCA_032361165.1 Enteromius paludinosus
TGTTTTCGACCTTTGCCTGTCTGACCACGTTATTAAAGCTGCAAAATGGATCCTCATGACTCCGAGCATTCGTTACACATTGGTTGGTCTTTTTTGTTGTGCACTACATTCTCATGTCACCATTAAATGTCTTTCATTTATATAATTTTATTAATAATGCTTGTGTCACGGAATGTAGAAGTCTTTTGCAAAATGTATGTGTTTAGACTTGAAATATGCAAAAAAAATAAATAAATAAGGATAACGCCTATTTTAAAATATACTTAATTTCAAAGATATGAGCTCATCTACGGTCTAATGAATCTATTATTTGTTCTGAAGCAAAAAGTTCAAGCTCGTCCATCTGCACTAATCCACGATTGAGTATACTTTGAAAGCTGTGCAGACGCGGCTGTGCACGAGACGGAACAGAACGCGGAAAGTGAAGTATATCCAGGCCTTAAGTCTGCCTACACCGGATGCAATAAGAGAGCTTGGAAAATTATTCGGAATTCGTGTCAGCGCTCCATAAATAGAATGTGACAGCAGTTTCCTGTCTGAGATTTTTTGCACCGTATCATACCACTATCGCATTTCATGAGATCTCGTGCCACACCCCTAGTATAATAGTTTTTATTATTTGGAAATGGTGTGTGTGTGTGATGGTGATTTTGGTAACGTTATTTCACCATTAGCTTGTTTTTTTATGAATGAGTCAGCAATAAAGACTTTCATATTGAAAGAACATGAAACCAGAACATTATTTTATTATTTTATTTTATAACATTAGACACAGCCAACTAATATTCTGAGCAGCACTGTCACTGGAAAACATAGTTCTACAAAAATATTGCTTTCCTCAGTGCTTTATTGTGAATATGAGATTGAGCAGAAGAATGAGTGCTGTATCAGAGGCAGGTATTCTCACGCAGTACATTTATGTCTCATAAAATGCTACATTTTATAGTGAGCTTAGTACAAGCCCTCAGTGAAGCAACTCAATGCTCCTTCTTTACATATACAAATAGACATTTTGAAATTAGTAAAGGAAGCATGTGTTCAGCTGTTAAAATGTCAACTTGAGATTTGAGTCAGTGGCAGAAGAGAGAAGGTACTGTAGTTCTGCAAATTCAATGTTTTTTCAAGACAGTCAGTGGTTCTTTCTTTCTTTTTTAGATACTTGTGTCGTGAAACTGTTGTATGAACACAATAACTATAAAGCGATTTTTAAAAATGAGAAGAGCAATATTACACTTGTACTGGTCTGATATCGCTCTGTATCAGTATGGGTGTGATTACATACGGCTTTAGCCGTGTTGATATACAGTAGTGAGATAGAGAAATGCTCAATCGCTTTTTTTTTCTTTTTTTTTTCTTCAGTTACTTTGTCATATTGGATATGTGCAGATTTCCTTGCCATTGTGTTTATTTTACTAACGATTAACTGAATTTGGCAAGTTTCTTTGGAAGTTGTCTAAGGAAATGCAACGTTGAATTTCTGTAGAATGTACAATCCAAGCATCTTCATTTTTAAAAAGCTGGAGAGTTCAAAAGGTAACGGAACACAAGAACGACTCAGGTTTACACAACATGTGCATGAATCTTTAATGTTGTAATGAGTGTGTTTATCAAACTGTCCGCAAGAACATTATTTTCCCCCTGAAAACAACTCGCTGCTTTTATCATTTCAGCAACGATGGGGTCATCTAGGGTTCTGCTAAATATTTCCGTCCACCAGTAGGCAGATGCATAACACCATAATGGGATCTGCACTTGTCTTATAATGAAACTTCACTTTTCATTCCAAACTCTGTATCAGCTAACCTCTGGGGTTCTGGATCATGGCTTCCCGAGGAGCGTACAGGAGATTTGTCTCCCAGGAGAGCTTGAGGCAGAGGCCAGAAACCTTCACCGATCACTGCTCATTTCACACAGACAGCTTCTGCATACTCAGAGACATCATACTTCAGAATGTGCCTCAAGTATGGCAGAATTGATCCATAGCGTGGTAATATCTTTTTCACGTTGTTACATTCTGCATTCAACATTGTTTTTTCTTTCTTTTTCTTTCTTTTTTTTGTTTTTTTCTACACATGCGTGAGCAATCATGACAAGCACACAGGCTATCATGATTCAAACCAGCAAGATTCCAAAAACAACATTATTAATTTACGGAACAGCGGAGGTGTTCAGGGCTTAGGAGCCCATCATTTTAGGAGCGGGGAGGGTGATGAAGCTGGCGGAAACTATTTCTGTGATGATAGGCATCAAGTAGAAAATATGAATTATTAATCACATGTATTTTGTCCCTGATGCCCGGAGGAAAAGGCGACTACTGCTAACACAATCCCCATCTCATTTATTTTTATAGAAAACTTATTAAAGTATGTACTTGAGATCAAATGGTTAGTACTAGAGGAAGCACATGGAAATAATGAATGTCATCAACAGGGTCTGAGTGTTTGTGGCTCTTAACAAGCAATCAGAAAAGTGCTGCAATATGCATCTGAATTACGACTGAGCTGAGATTTGGCTTCTCCAGTTATTTTATTATTTAGCTCTAAGTTCATTTCGTTAAGATATGCACGATGATAGAAATGGAGAGCAATAATGAGAGATTGACACAATATGCTCCAAATGACCCAATTGTGAATCATTGTTAGCTATTTCAGACAGCTGCATATATAATTGACCTTAGGTTATTCTGCTGCATAATGTTATGATACTTTCAAATTTGTGGATGTAAATGAAACATTTATAGCTGTATATGCGGTTTGTTTTTTTTTTTTGTTTTTTTTGAGTTTGTTAAAAAGAGTTCTGCATTACTGTAGGTTTCAAAAATTCCAAAACAGTTGACCTCAATTTTTTCAGACAGTTTTTATTAATAGTTCAATGTTACTTTGTAATTATACTATATTGTTCATTGTTAGTTAATTTTCATTTCTAATATATCAATATTCATTTAGTTAATCACTGAAAAAACAAGCAAAAAACTATTCTCAAAAATGTACAAGGTTCAAACATTTAGTTTGTTCTTTTTAAGTTTTTTTGATTTTTTTTTTAAGCAAGGACACACTTGAACAAGTGACAGTCAAGAGATTTATAAAGTTGCAAAGGATTTGTATAATAATAACAATGAAAATTATTCTTTTGATTCAAAGAATACTGACAAAAAGTATAATGGTCTATTCTCAACATTGTTAATAATAATAATAATAATAATAATAATAATGTTTCATGAGCAGCAAATCAACAAATTATAATGATTTCTGAAGGATCATGTGGCACTTAAGACTGTAGTAATGATACAGAAAATTTAATTTTGGCTTCACATGAATAAATTAAATTTTTTATAAATAAATTAAATTAGAAAACAGTCATTTTACTGATTTTTTTAATTAAATGCAGTCTTGGTGAAGATATATTTTTCCACATTAAAATAATCTTACAAAATACAGTATTATTATTTTTAACAAATTGTAACACTATTGCCTAAATTAATGTTATTACTCAACCCTTTGGAGTAACTGATTCTAAATGGTCAGTTGCTTCATTCATTAATATAATTTATGAATCTTGACTTAATTACACTATTGTTTATTGTTAACCCATGCCTTTTCATAATACATGAACTAATGATAATGAATACTTGAAATGTGTGTTAGTAGCACACATGCTGTTGTAAAAAAAAATTGTAAGATTCTTCTTTTGGACAAATCTCAGTTTGCCAGAAATGTGCTTCGAGAATCACAGGTATTTCCTGCCAATGAAGAAACGGTGAACTACAGCTGGCGGTCAGCAGAGTTTATAGTCAACGGCATAGTCATGATTTATGCTGTTCTGCCAGCACCCAGCTCTCACCCAGGGGAGATGGGTGTCTTTTTGATATAACGGCACTATCTTTTATGTGTCCTTGAATGCAAGATCTTTCTTCAAAAGCTGGCAGAAGGGGACACACAATATCTAAACGTGCCTCCTGATTTTACAGACAAAGACTTAAAGGTGGACACTAATATTCCACGTGATGTTTCGCCCCCTGAGTGGCTTTGAGAGAAAAGATCTTTAATCTCTTTGTAAAGTTTAATCAAGGTGAACTTTCAGGACACTCCTCTGAGCCATTCTGAAGTGAATCGCTTTGACGCGACAGGATGGTTTTCATTAATAAATGCCATCTTTAATTGAAATCTCAATTTATCACTGCGAGAGCTATCTGTTGTGCCGCAAAATAGCGACACAAGTGCTGCATTGAAATCATTACATAATTAGGAAAATTAAACAGGTAACAAATGTTTTACTCCAGGGACAGTTTCGTTTGTGCTTTTCTATCGCCATATTTTTTTAAATGACTCAGTTTTGTTCTTGCAAAGAGGAGATAAGACTAATTGGACAGTTGAAAGACCCGTGAATTGATGATATTGCTTGTGTTGCTCTCGTTTTACTACGTGGCCCGCATTAATGCATTTTGAAACGTCCCTTTTGGGTTTCCTGAGTCTGCACAGTGACCTTGGTGTCTTTTTACTTCTTCCTCCTCTTTATGTACCCTCTTAACAGTCTGAAATGGGATTTGAAATGCACTGCATTATGACATGAGAACAGAATGTGTGAGCTGACCCCCTCAGTTCATGGAAACATCCGTATTATGACTCACATTCAATTATCAATCCAACCCTTCAGAGAGGCTCTCAACAATAGATCAGTGAGCACAGAATGACCGTGAAACGCTTTGTTCCTACTTACCTCTAAACGTGGAAAGTCGACAGAGACTGCGAGACTTCTTTGCCATGGCAATAACCATCTTTTGTGCTGCAGGTTTTCTCTTATTGAGGGGAAATATTCCACACTTGGCACGATAGGCCTATGTGCATATGCATGTTGTTTTATTTATGGAGTTCATGCTGCACGTTCACATTGCGAAACAGTTCAGGCTTACGTTAGCAAAGATGCATTATTTCCTCAAGCAAGGATTTTACCCGTCCAAACTAAACCTCGCTGGCCAAATTGGAGCCGGTGTTGTGTCGTATCGTGTCTGTTGACTGTTTGTAGGTGTGTGGAATCAGTGGTTTATTGTGTGATCCGCAGTGCAGAGCAAACGCAATGGACTGAGAGAGTAAGCCGTGAGCTGTGACACTACGCTCTTTGTTAAACACAGTCAGGGGAACGTGGTCGATTTAGCAGAGCAACTCCAGGTTCCCACAGCACTTTAGATCAAAAGGAAAGATTAGCACTTAAAAAGCGCTTGGGAAAAGGACAATTTTTTGGTCCTCTTCATTCATTTATCTTCAACACTACATATGTAAAACCAATTATAACATCCGTTTTACAATGATTTTTTTTCATGCACATTTTGTAACCATTCTCTACAGTCTAAATGACCATATGAGCAAACTAGAATATTAAAGCATCTTATTCATCTTTTATAAATAATTATATGTATCTGTTTTTAAATGTGTTGTTCATCAAAGATGAGTTTTAGGGGGACCAAATTAGTGACTGCAGGGGGACTTTAATGTGTCACTTGGCATATTGAAAATCGGGGCACAAAACGTGCAAATCTTTCAGGAAAATTGTCTGATTTGGATAAATAAGTGGACACAATTCATTTAATGTTTTTATTTTGCTGAAATAAGTAAAACAAAAAAAAAAAATGTATTCTGTTCATACTGCATTTTGGTTGATTTGTTATTAATATTATAGGACCACTGATATAATACTGTTGTAGTTTGTGCCAGACTGACAGTAACATATTTTTTAGCTTAAGTTGATATTAACCTAACACTTTGTAGGAACGATGTATAAATATAAATGGTAACACTTTATTCTCTAAGGTTCTCTTAAGTAGTTGCTTATTAGCATGCATATCTAGAATATTAGCCATTTATTAGTAGTAATTAAGCACATATTAATGCCTTAATCTACATTCCTAATCCTACCCATATATATATATATATATATATTTTTTTTTTTTTTATAATAATAATAATAATACATATATATATATATATATATATACATATTATAAACAAAAAAAAAAAAACAGAAAAAAAAATATTTACTTGCACCCACAGATGAACTGCAGTCCATAATATTCTTCAGCACCAAGCGAGTCACATACCTTTAAAGTTTAGACATATTTCTCCTCAAAGGACCTTCTTTTTTATCCTGGAAGACTGGACATCTGTGTGTCCACTGAAAACACAGAGGGGCAGATAAGGGTCCATTTGCAATGTGAGGAGAGAAACTGCACTGATATGCCATAGCGGTCTCTTCCTGATGAAGTGTTGGACTTCAAAGCAGATAAAAGTCAGAAAGGCTCTGGACCACTGCTAGATATTGAAGTGCTTTCATGAAATACTGCTAAGGGACTTGTGGGTAATGCCTGTGGAAAAGACTCAATACAGAGCCGGAGACCATAATGTAGGTCGCTGAATATATACAAGGACTGTGTTAGAGGTCTACAGTACTAAATAATACAATATTAAGATGCAACCAACCTGCTTACCGTGAATTCCTTTTAGACCCATAATGTTGGCATTACAAAGGATATTGATTTTTAACCAAACATAGATCCTGCTCTCTGCGGTCAGTGTCATCACAGTAAGGTCACTTTCAAAATCCTTCCCTCTCGCTGTCTGGAACAAATTACCAACCTTCTCCAGGAGATCCATTGATCCGTCTTCAAAAAACAGATTCTTCTCCAGGAGCGCTTTACTATTTAACTAGTGTCTTTTTGCACTTAGAAAATGGACAAAATTCCACTAATCCCTGATTACTAGATTCTGCTAGTATTAGCTTCTTTTGTAAGTCACTTTACATAAAAAGTGTCTACAAAGTATGTTCACTAAAATGTCTCTTACTCAAGGTAGATGGCATATTTAATTTGACACGGACGAAAATTATGCTGTAAAGAATAGTACAGCACATATAATAGACTTTATGATAAACTCAAAAAAAAAAAAAAAATAATCAGTCAATCAATAAATCCAACCTATGCTCATTGGAAATATGCTCCTCTACTTACATTTCTGCTAAACTCCAAAAACTTACTTATACATACAAATCGCTTCAGTTTCCAGGTAAAACTTCAAAAACTGTTCTTTTTTTTACACAAAAGTATGATTTGCCACGGTTTTGATTAATAAATGTTAAAATGTTGTAAAATTACTTGAGAATTATTATATTGTGAATTCAAACCAATTTTGAGATATTTGAAAACTGATATATTAAAACCAACCTGTCCTCCAACAAATATGCCCGTATACAGTAGGTCATTTGTCCAAGTCCCTGAAGTATACAACAATTGTGCCCCTATTGGCAACAGAAGATTTTCATTTTAATATTCAGGATTTTGTATAGCTCAGTTGGTAACACATTACATCATTGTTTCATCATTCATTAAGACAGACACAATATGACACTGTCATTATTTTTATGCCTACTAGAGAGCGTTTAACTTCAAAACATAAAAATAGGTCATAATAAGGTGCTTGCACAACCGATCTATAGGATAGTTTTTTGTTGGAGGACAGGCTCATTTAAGGTGCTCGTCAAATAACTAGAATATCTTCAAAAATTTAATTTATTTCAAGTCCATTCAAGAAGTGAAACTTGTGTAATGTATACATTCATTCCACACAGAGTTATGTACAGTATTTTAAGTGTTTATTTCTTTTGATTTCATGATTATAACTGAAACCTAATGAAAACCCCAAATTTAGTATCTTAATTAATAATAAAAATAGAATATTATCAATACAAAGAAAGGATTTTTAGAAATCTTGGGCTACTGAAAAGTATGAAAACGAAAAGCATGAGCATGTACAAGACTCAATACTTAGTTGGGGAATCTTCCTCTTTACAATACCCCATAGATTTTCTAAGGGGTTAAGGTCAGGCGAGTTTGCTGGCCAATTAAGAACAGGGACACCATGGTCCTTAAACCAAGTACTGGTAGCTTTGGCACTGTGTGCAGGTGCCGAGTCTTGTTGGAAAATGAAATCTGCATGTCCACAAAGTTGGTCAGCAGCAGGAAGCATGAAGTGCTATAAAAAAGCCTGGTATACAACTGCGTTGACCCTGGACCTCAGAAAACACAGAGGACCAACAAGAGCAGATGTCATGGAACCCAAAACCATCATTGACTGTGGAAACTTTACACTGGACCTCAAGCAACGTGCATTCTGTGCCTCTCCTCTCTTCCTCCACACTCTGGGACATGTAAAGAGATTAAACATGGATTCAGAAGGAATGCACTATATCGATAAGATATGGATAGAAGTGAAGGGAAACACAGCCTTTGGGCTGATTGAGGAACAAAGATGAGGAACAAGAACAGGGGCGCTTCTTGGAGTTATGGGTGTTCCCGGCCGGGCCCTGAGGAACGGGCGGCGCCCCTCGCCCGCGGCCAGCTCGTCGTCATGTAGCCAGCCTAGCATCGTGTGCTCCAGCCGGGGACGGAGCAGAATGCCCTCGGCATCGAGCAGATTGAGGCGTGGCGCTAGGGGGCTTGGCATACTCCCTGCATGGTAGGACGTGACCTACTGCCTCCGTCTGCTGCTGGACTGTCGAAAACTCCTGGGCAAAGTCCTCGACAGTGTCGCCGAAGAGGCCACCCTGTGAGATGGGCGCGTCAAGAAAGCGGGCTTTGTCAACGTCGGCCATTTCAGCGAGGTTGAGCCAAAGGTGTCGCTCCTGAGCCACTAGTGTGGACATCACCTGACCAATGGCACGTGCGGCAACCTTCGTCGTCCAAAGAGCGAAATCGGTTGTGGCACGGAGTTCCTGCATAAGTCCTTGGTCAGATCCACCCTTTTGCAGATGTCTCAGTGCTTTGGCCTGGTACACTTGGAGTGTGGCCATCGCGTGCAGGGATGTAGCAGCCTGGCTAGCGGCGTGGTAAGCCCGGCCCGCGAGAGCGGGCGAGGTCTTACGCGCCTCGGACGGGGGCCGTGGCGGTCCAAGCCAGGTGGCGGCGCTTCGTAAACCTGCCACAGCGCGCTCGACCTGGGGTACCGAAACGTACCCCCTGGCTCCACCTCCGTCGAGGGTGGAGAGGGAAGAGGAGCTGGGGGCCAGCCATGACGAGTACAGGGCTTGCCACGACCTGGTCAGCTCCTCGTGCACCTCCGGGAAGAAAGGCACTGAGGGGGGCCGCGACGGAGCCACGGTCCGAGAAATCAGATAACAGTCATCCCACCGAGACCGATCAGATGGGGGCGCAGGTGGCACCTCCAACCCAATCGCCTCGGCGGCTCGGAGGAGCATAGCCGAGAGCTCTGCATCTGCCTTGGATGGAGCAGCGACCTCGGACGGCCTCTGCCCCGCACCGACGAGCGCTTCACTGCCCGACTCTCCCTCTGATGCAGCAGAAGACATCTCAGCCTCCTCGAGTGCCCCAAAGAAAACGCTGTGCCCGTTGGCATCCGGGGGAGCGTAATCATCTGGAAACACCCTGGTGGAACTACAGGTTGCTGCAGAAGTCTGCAGGGCTTTTACACCCAACAGAACATTCTGCACAGCCACCATGCGATCCCCAGGCGCCCCCCCGCGGCCGCCGAAAAGCCACAGTGGCTCTCCATCTCACCACGGGAAAGACGTGAGGGAGCCGTCTCGCGAACGAGAGGCGTGATCGCAATGCAGCGATGGTCATGCGCTTGCAATGAACGCATATGTCATCCACAAGCGCTGCCTCAGCATGCTCCCAGCCCAAGCATAAAAGACAGCGCACATGCCTGTCTGAGGAGGTGAGGAAACTCCCACACTCAGAAGCGCACGGCCGCATAGACATTCCGGAGAAAGGCTATGAGGACGTGCTTAGAAATCGCTCTTTTGTGCAGCCCGTGCACTCAGGTGAGGTCTCGCTGGTGAGCAAAAGATTGGCTGCTCACAGCCTTTAAAAAGACTACAAATCTCGCGGGTCCCGATCGGCTTGCCCAGTGAAGTTTAGCAGATCGGTGAGAGAGCGTGAACTCCGCTGGAACTCTTTTTTGAAGCACTTCTTTCAGCAGACTCGATAAACAGCGTTCAGCATTCAGCATCCAGCAACAGCATACAGACGAG
>JAUMHQ010000048.1:7714012-7739507 GCA_032361165.1 Enteromius paludinosus
CTCACGCAGTGATGAGATGCACCTGGCTGTGATTATTGCACGCCAATATTCATTGGCCTTTTTTCAAGACTCGAAGATGAACGGTCTCTTATGCGAGATCCCATATGTAACGTCGAAGTGATTCGACTGAAAGGGTAACTAAAGCAACGTAATACAAACACAACAAAAAGCGCCCATATCAATGTATGTGTCAGGGTCATGAATTGAATTTTTGCCACTAACTGGATGTTTCACTTTGAAACTGCCTCAAAACTTGCATTAAGGTGCTTAATAACGGAGCTGGCTGCAGAAATGAATTTAGAGGAATGAAGCCTATTTCGAATAAGCCTGGTTTGAATGAATGAATGAATGAATGAATCACTCAATCAAATAAAATCAATAAAATCTGTTGTTTATTTTTTGTTTTTGTTTTTCTATTGACATTTTCTTTACAGTCTTTTTCCTGTAGATCCCAAATGCTTGTGTCATGATCGTTCTATTATGTACAATACCAGCACACTATTGGTCAAACTACTTTTCAACCATTCAACCTTAAGCTGGGCCGTGCAGAGACCGTTGCCCAAGTGCCCAATGTTACAAAAAGGGGCAGATAGCAGGCTGAAAGACAGATTCACAAGTCAAATACTTTGTAATCCACTTCTCTAATTCATTCAGTCTATATGAGCTAGAAAACCAACTCATTTAAGGGAACCCAGTCAATAGAGTCTAACAATCCAATAACTCAAATGCAGGGCAATATCAACAAGCAACTCCCCTACACATCTCACTCGGTGATGGTAACCGTTAAACTTTTTTATAAAAGGGCTGCAAATGAACCAAACCCACCCAAACTAAATTGAACATAAACACAAATAACATAACTAAAACAAAAACCCAACTTTCTTGCTTAAATGACACAAAAATTATGTAAACTCTAAAGAAATACCCAGGATGATGCATAAGTCCGTACTGGCTTATAACAAGTGCGCTCTGCCCTCAAGCAAGCATTGGTTAATGGCAGTCATGTGAATTAATGAGAGCCAGATCCTTTTATTTAGGAAAATTGAGATTAATAGTTAAATTTTATTGTTTTGTGGCAAAGACGGGGCTCCATACACACATACACATAAAAAAAAACAAACAAAAAAAACAAGAAAAGGGCACTTGAGGCACCTAGGAGGAAAGGGGCGGATGCACAAGCACCCTCCTTATATATATATATATATATATATATAAAAATACACAACATTACAGCCTATTAAACACTGTAGCTTTACAGGTTTATTAAATATCTATCTAGTTAAATATGATATCATCCTTTTATTATTAATATTTGCATAGCTGGAATACCCGAGTCTATTGTGCATCCACCCCACAAGGTCTCTCCTAACTAATTGTACCTAATGTAGTATTTAATTGGCAAGACGAAAGTTACTTTACTTCATTTAAGAACAATTATTTTGATGTGTTAAACTTTGCAAAAAAATTTTGCAATAGCTGCACTCTTAGGTCTCGGTACATCTCAGTGTGACATTGTGTTTTGTTTTTTTGTTTTTTAAATCTGTTTTACGTATTTTTAACTATACTGGAGGGGGTGGAGGCAGGCAAGAAATATGGTTGCGTTCTTCTCCACTGCATACTTGTCGTGCGCCACTGCTCCAGCTCTCCCCAACTCACTATATGTTCACCCCGATATGCACCCCGAGGCAATGTGCCTTTCATTATTTCTTTTGAAACTTTCATCTGAAGTCTCCTAGGGATTAGCCCTCTTGATTCCTGACACAGTCGATGAAAAACAAGCCTTATATACTGGGAGGCTTTCAGTCTGTGAAGCTACTCTCTCTGCTCCATCTCTCGCAGTGTTCAGCCGTGTCAGGATTCCTACACAACAAGTGGGCTGTCTTTCTTGATTTTCCTAATGGCTTCGGTGATCTCTTATCATTTGGAAGAGAGCAGGGGTTTTTAAAATGCTCAGTCTCTTTCTTTGTTAATGAATGTAGCAAATCTTTACTACTTAACACCTCTGAGATTTTTATTAGGGAAACTGTGATCTGCTCATGGTCATGAATGTTAATAAGCCCTCTTACCTCAAGTGCTTCAGTGCCTCAGCCCTCTCGGATGGTCTTTACAACAACGCTGGGACTTACAAAGATGATGCAAAGCTTACCAAGTTTCAAGTGTGGAATTGTAAGTGCTGGCTCTGACTACGAGTTTTCTGATTGGCCAAGCTGAACTTGCGCTTTTAAATATTAATTGGTGTACTTCAGAGATTTAAAGGGATAGTTCAGACAAAAATGGAAATTCTGTCATCATTAACTCGCTCTCATGGAGTTCCAAGCCTGTATGATTTTCTGTCTTCAGCACAACACAGAATATGTGAAAATAATAATGTGAATGGGGTAAAATTTCACTTATGGCTATTTGGATGGTCTATTGTTTCTCTATTGAAATATAAAAAATAAATTTACATGGCACCTCATGGATTGAACTCAAGTGGCCAGTTGTATGATTGTCTACTGTTAATAAAATGTCATATGCTTGGAATAATAAGAATAAATTCATATTTAATAATATCCTAGTTATTATTTGACATTTTAAATGTCATGCTTAAAATAGGAAAATAGATGTGTTATTGTTACGAAGCAGACTGATTCAAGAAGTAAGTAAAAGTATAACAAAGTTTATTTTCACAGGTATGGAAACTGAAACAAAGGTAATCAACGTAAATTCATCCAGGCTTGGGAATAATAAACAAACTTAAGTCTTTTGGTCTTTCCACAGGAATATCCAGAGGAGAGGAGCTGGCAGAGAGAAGACGCCACACACCACTTGCCGTAATGGGTTACGAGGAGCAGATTCGCTGGAGCTGGAGAACACCCAGGAGATCAAGGGGCCTTCTGTTAGGAAACAGGTAAGTTCAGAGGTAAGTAGAGGAAGCATAGGAGATAGTCCACCTTCGCATGAACGAGCTCAGACACTGAAGGCATAGTGGTGTGTGGTTATAAGTGCTCCGTGATTAGTGCTGGGATCAGAGACAGGTGATGATGACAGGTGTGTAATCAGAACTCTGGTGACTGTGATCGTTGCGTGTCAGTAAGGGTGGAGCCTGGTGTGGATGTAACAGTTATAGTTTAAATGGATTACTATTTTGTATTTTATCTCTTAATGCAATGCACGTCATTAAAAATGCAGAAATAAGTTAATGCAATCTTTGTTTAAATAAGATCAATGTTTATGTTTATGTATATAATTGTAGGCCTAATACTTCTTTTAAAACCTGTTGCTGGCATAATTAATTACCCAGTTGTGCTTTTTTTCCCTTTCTTCTTTTTGTTCTCAGCAGCTTCCACTCATTGTGTTGGAGCAGTGATAAAATATTTTTTTCTTGTAAATACTTTTCAGTAATAAATACGCATGCAAATTAAAGCTAAGCGCGATAGTTACCATGTGGGTTTTGGCAGTGGTCAAAAAGGATTTAAATGGTGTATTAGAACTGATTTCTTCTCAGAAATGTGGATTAGGACAGCAATTAAATTAACACATGACCTTGGTGTTTGTCAAAACACAATAGGTAATTTGACCTGGGATTATTGCACGGGTGGTGGGAGAAAAACACAGACATAATGGATTCAAACAGCACTAAAGTCAGAGATTAAACCCTGTAAATATTGAAAATAGCTGATGTTCCTATGATAAACGATGAACATCCAAATCGGGCTGTACCTGACCTGTATTCAGGCTATTGTTTTCCTGTAGGACGTTTTGCAATATTTTTTTTTTTTTTTTTTTCTTGGCAAACTTTCTTGGTGCTACTCTGAGTAATTCAATCCCATATGAAAGTGAAAGTCTGTGATTGCTGAAATTGTATTATCCCATTGTTTTTGTCTAACCTGAGTTACCATTTGCATACTAACCTAACATATGCTACGCTTTTCAATAGTCGAATGGTGACTAAGGAAAAAGTAGGCTAAAATAATAAAAATTAACCCAAGAGAGACAAAAATAAGGGGTTCAAAGTTCTGTCATGAAACTTTAGATGGTGCCGTCTGATAGGTCTAAGTCTGACAATATTGACATCATCACATGGTGCAGCTGATTGGTTCCTTTTGAATCAGCAGCTACTGAGCTCACTGCTCAACACCCAAATGATGAGCGTGATTTCACCAAGTACAAGATGTTTCTGGATCAACATTCCAATCAACCAATCAGATTTAATGGGTAATGTTTCAGGAAATATCTGCTTTAGGCTTATCATGAGTGTTAGGTAGTTCTACACCCTTGTTAATCAGCTATCATTTCCCACCGATTTTAGAAATAAATTCTGGGTAGTTTTAGGGGTAGGGCTTGGGATAAGTCTATATTTTTGGACTGTAATGTTGATATAGGATCAATAAAACATTTTGATACAGGATCATGTATTACTTAAAATCATAGCAATCACACTCAAATGCTTGGCTAGCATGTTACAGAATCCCTTCACTTTCCCCAGCTCCACCTGTATAGATCAGCTGCAGGCCGATTAATGTATGCTATATGGGGGTTATTTTATATATGTTATGTGCAGCAGCAGTGTTTCTTACAGTACGTGCTCACAGTAGCATGTTGTGTATTGGCAGTAGCAAGTCTCAGTAGTTGCTCTGCCTCAGCAGCAGGGTAGCAGATCTATTCCGCCAAACACTCATTGCCATATACATTATCATTCCAATCCCTCTGAGAGTTGTCATGACAGAACTAGATTTCTCTGTTTGTTACAAGTAGGCACTTCTTTAAACTCATGTGAAGTTTTTTTAATAAGGTTTTGATCATTAAAAAATAATTTTAAAGATGTATCATTCATGCAAGCACAACATATCCTTCTGTAAATTTAGAAAACACACACTCAACTCTTAATAAAATGCCCCCATCTAAATCGGTATATTAAATCACAGATGTCGCATGATAATAACACAAATGTCATTTAGATTTTTGTTTTTGATGCTTTTTGTCTATGCATTCTTCTGTATCCTCTTTTGTGGTTCCTTTATTCCTGTAAGCACTGTGTGTTTAAAGCTGCCAATTTTTTGCTGCTTTCCTTTGTTAGGATTTTCACTATGTTGAATTTTGCCACAAAGCAGGTGGAGCTAATCTATCTCTTTTGCCCTTCAGTTATGGTTTACTGTCCAGGGGACTGGACACGAGTGTCTCCAATAATCTCTTAATTAGGCGATGATGGACTATTCATTTAGTATGCAAAGCTGCAGATCTCACTTTTCACTGAGCAAAGCCCCCTTTCGCTGAGGCGGCTGAGCCAACGCTAATGATCTCAGCAAGTGGCAGCAATCCATTGCAGTGCTACTGTGTGGCCACATTAATCTTGTGGGTGATCCGTTTGATGAATGACCCTAAACTGGAAGTCCTAGCAGATTCCACCCTAATTATGCTGAGGGTGCTCCACCTGGGAGGCGCTCGGGGACTCTTTGAAGACTCAGGGATATGTCGCCGCTCTACAGGTACTTCCAGACATTGCTCCGGTGGAAATCCGGTGGACCCTTTGGGGGAGATGACGTCACGTTTCCTGGGGCTACCAGCCAGAGGTGAAGATGATGTATTGGACCCGTTCCTCCCATGTGCCACCTGGGCAAAAGCTTGCGAAAGTCATCAATCTGAGGGACATCCCGAGAAGGGGTCATTAGAGGCTGTTCTGTTCTGATTCTTTTTAAACTATTTGAGATCTTTCGCTGCCGGATTACTTTCCGGGGTGTTTTTATCATTCCACTGGCATTCAATTGCTTCTCTCTGTTGCTCTGAGTTACATTTGAAGATTGAATGCTCAGCAGGGAAAGTGTTGCATCAGCTGAAGTTCTGGAAAAATAAATAATATACCAATGTCTTGAGAGGCAAAGGAGAAGAATCTTTTTTCCTTGAGTAGGTTCATTACTTTTTGGTAATGAAAGTACAAATGTGTAACAGGACTAACAGCACTTTTTGGTAAATAAATGTATACTTTATATTAAATAGACAATTGCTATGGATTTAGCCTGTAATTACTCTGATGTTACGCAGCAGCAGGCAGTAAATTAGGCTTTACATATAAATTGTGGTTGGAGTCCAGAATGTTAGACTTTATATTAAGTGGGCAGTTCCTGAGGAGTTACCATGTATATACAGGTGCACCAACTCCACCCACTTTACATATCCCTTAACCTACCCAACTACACCCCCTGATCACCCCCTGTTCCAGTTACTCTTATACGTACTGCTGTTACAATTGTAGCTTCTGTTACATGACTACTTAGTGAAGTGAGAAAAGTGTTGTTACCAATGTCCTGTTACACATTTGTACTTACACTGTGGTTATATACTACATACACATCTAGTTACTATGTAACTATAAGGTATTAGGGACACTTCATATAAAGTGGGACCTATATATTTCTTTATTTCTTTATTATCTTTAGTTTTTAAGTTCAGTTTAAATAAAAAGACTTCTAGAAAATATAATATAATGCAATATTATACAAATCATACCACTAAAAACTGAAAGTAATTATTTTAAAGGTGAAGGTTGCATCAAAACTTTATAATATTTGCTAAAATTACATTTAACTTTATTAGTGTACATAAATGAACTTGTGAGTGGTATTATTGTTTTGTTAGTGTATTCAAAATTGACATACACAAGTGATAAATGACTGCACATTATTAACAAATAAAACTATTAATATTCATCAGTCAACCATTATAAATCAAGCAATAGACATACAATATTATTGTGTGTCACATTATTTGATGCATTTTACATTAACTCTTATTGTTAGGCTAAAAATGTGATCTTAAGACTGTCTTGACCTTATCTGAAAAGAATTGTCAAATCAACTAAGAATTTCAAGTATTTAAGATACAGGCGATGATGTTATAGCGCAACGAACAATGCAATCTTAAGAGAGTTGCTCTGTGAGGTCTTTACCCTGCAATTGGACAAAAGTCTTAACAATAGCTTCTGGGAGTTTCATTGCCATTCTGTTCTGCTACATGAGTCTGAAGGACCTGTAGGAGAACCTTAATGAGAAGAAAAGCCTTCATACGAGGGCTGATGTCTCCAGGGCAAAGCATGGCCTAGCGGATGTCCGCAGGGAAATTCTTTGACCTCTAGTTTCTAGTAGTGAGATGCGAGACTCCCCATGGCCCCTGATGGTTATCCTGCCCGTTCTCTGCGGTTTGCCGTGCTCTTTCTCTCCAGAGCCCGTGACCCCTTCAGAAGTCATTCTGATTCTCCTTCCCAGCAACCTGTCCTCTGTGACTTTTTATTTCAGCTCAAATTTGTCATCTCTCATTATCTTTCGGAGTAATGACATTAGGATCAATAGGCTTTTACTCTTCCAATTTTTTATCATGCCCGACTGAGGAAATCACTCATTATCTATTTTATGTTTCATAGAACACAACATTGCTTCTTGGAGATGTTTCATTTGTTTGTTTTCTTGTTGATTACACAGACGCTGTTGACAATATTACAAATTCAATCTCCCGGCTTTCCCTTTTGCAGTCGACCGAATTACTGTGCATAGTTAAGCCCCGCAAACAGCATCAATGCATTGCCACTATCGGACGGATTGATTTAATTGCATTCACATACAATAAAGTTAGGATCTAAAAGGTCAGCAGGAAATGCTGCAAAGCCCAAAGGAGCTTTTTTTTTTTTTAAAAGAGGCTGGTGAATTTAATACACATCCATCACTTTTTATCATCTAATTAGTCCTCTGCATGGCAGGCTGTTCAACATGGGAGGAAACAGCGCTATTGATTCGATAAAGGCTTGGTATCTATCATTTCACTTGCTCATTGACAGACTGCCCGGCCATTTCTGACTCTGTCTTTATAGTGTCAGCAAAGTGCTCCAGCTTGTTGCACTATTGCCTTACAAAATTGTTATCATCCCTCTGATGTCACAGGAATAACAGTTTCCCGTGTGAGGCATCGGTTGTAACCCAAAACATTTTTATCGCCCTGATGCAGTGGTGCATCTTGGGTGTACAAAAAACTAAAAGCAAGCAAAGAGCATTGTTTCATTTACAGCAATTTAGCATATTCGTAAAAGAGATGTGGGAACTGTGTTATATTGCTGACATTTCTAAATTCTAGGGCTGTATTCGAATGACTGCATGTGACAATATTACTGTGGACATGGTGACCCCCCCACCCCCTTAAACTATACTGTGCTGTATTATCATCTTAATTTGTCTCTACTTTCATCCCAGGACCAAAATAAAAGCGGAGGGTGAAATTATTTTGTTCTGTCTCCATAGGAGCAGTGAAATTCATTGTCGCTATCGGCTGATCATCAATTTACGCCATAGGCCTTATAGAGCTGCTGGCTTGTTCACCCCTCTCCACATATTTCCATGCTTTTGGAAGTGTGTGTGTGTTTTGTGCCTCTGAGGCTGTCAGAGGTTGCCATTTTCTCTCTCGCTCAGACAGTGGAAGCATTTCTGCTTTTGCCTTGAGCTCACAGCTTGGTGAGCATGTCATTTTTCTGTTTTGTTTGGTTTTCATTGGAGGGGAAGGACATGTTCAAGTATGATCAAGCAATAAGAATGTCCAAAACAGAAGGCAATGGATTGAGAAGAAATATTGTAGTTTAGACATTTCTTTCAAGATGCATGGCATGCAAATATTTAAATAGACAAACCACATGTGAACGTTAGATATTTGTCCACTAATTACCTATTGTTAGCGCACTGAGCAATCTGTCTGCATCTTCTTATTGTGCCATATTGTCTGCTCAGTGTATTATTCGGCATCCGTCCGTCCGTCTCGGTGTAGCTCGGTGACGATGGTGTAGCTTCTTGTGAGTCTACTTGCACAGCTGAGAGTGGCTGTGCAGTCCGACTCGGGAGTGGCAGTGCCTGCCGCACTTGGTACAGGTGAAGGCGGATGGCGGATGGCTTCCGCCTAGATCTTTTCTGAGTGGCATTCGCATTTTGCTTGACTTTCCCATGAGTTGGAGTTGATGGAGCACTGCTTCATATCCATCTTGCAGATGCCTTTGAATCGCAGTTTTAGGCGCCCTGTTGTCCTTTGGCCTTTGACCAGCTCACCATAGAGGTCGTCTTTGGGAATACAGCCTGTGTCCATTCTCTTGACATGGCCGAGCCACCTGAGATGCCTCTCACTGAGAACTGCATACAAACTGCTCATGTTGACTCGCTCCAGTACCTCTGTGTTGGGGACCTTATCTTGCCACTTGGTCTGCAGTATGCGACGCAGACACCTCATGTTGAAGCTGTTGAGTTTCCTTTCGTGCCTTGCATAGGTGGTCCACGTTTCACTGCCATAGAGGAGAGTGCTGAGTATGCAGGCTTGGTAGACGCACAGTCTGGTCTTCTCAGTGAGGCTGGAGTTATTCCACACTCGCTGGTTCAGTTTTGCCATGGCTGTGGCTGTCTTGGCAATCCTTCTACTGATCTCTGAGTCGATGGACAGTGAGCTGGAGATAGTGGACACAAGGTAGGTGAAGTTCTCGACAACCTCCAGGGTGTATCCATCAATGGCGATGTTCAGAGGAGTCTCTGTGCCATGGTCTTCCTCAGGCTGATGGTCAGTCCAAATTCCTTGCACGCATGGGAAAGGCAGGTGACAAGCTGCTGAAGTCCGTCTTCGGTGTGTGATGTTAAAGCTGCGTCATTAGCGAAGAGCATCTCATGGATGAGTACCTCTGTGACTTTGGTCTTGGCACGGAGACTGGCTATGTTATAGAGCTTGCCATCAGACCTGGTGTGGATGTAGACACCCTCGCTGCAGTCCTTAAAGGCGTATTGGAGGACTATGGAAAAGAAAATGCCGAAGAGTGTAGGCGCAAGGACGCATCCCTGCTTTACTCCGCTGCTAACTTGGAAGGCCTTGGAGGTTGCGCCATTGTAGCAAACCGTGCTGTGCATGATATCATGGAAAGAAGTGACCACTGCAAGCAGATGCTGGGGGCAGCCAATCTTCTGCAGCAAACTGAAGAGTCCACTTCGACTGACCAAATTAAATGCCTTTGTGAGGTCGATAAAGGCAATGTAGAGTGGCACCTGCTGCTCCTGACATTTCTACTGCAGCTGGCGTAGTGAGAATATCATGTCCACTTTTGATTGGCTGGCCCAGAAGCCACACTGGGATTCTGGGTAGACGTTGAAAGCGAGGGCCTGCCGGTGAGCTAGAGCAACATGGGCGAACACTTTGCCAACGGTGCTGAGAAGGGAGAGGCCCCGGTAGTTGGCGCAGTCACTCCCGTCTCCTTTGTTCTTATGCAGAGTGATGATTTTGGCATCTTGCATGTCCTGAGGGATGTAACCCTGTTCCCAGCAGAGACAGAGGAGATCGTGAAGTGGCTGTAGCAGGGCTGGTTTCCCACTTTTCAGGACCTCAGGAGGGGTTCCATCGTTCCCAGGCGCTTTCCCACAAGCAAGGCAGTCAGTGGCTTTACTGAGCTCTTCCACAGTGGGTGGGGTATCTAGCTCCTCCATGACTTGCAAGTCTGGAATGCAAATGAGAGCTGTGTCTGAAACTGTGTTCAGCGTCAAGTGCAGCTTGAGGTAATGCTCAGTCCATTGCTGCATCTGCTTTTCTTGGTCAGTGATGATCTCACCCGTCTTGGACTTTAGGGGGTGGTCTTGGAGGGGGTTGGGTCTATAGACTGCATTGCCTATATCGGCAGCTGCCTGGATGCTGCTACAGAGGTTCAGCCAGTAGGTGTTGGCACAGTGGCGGGCGGTCTGCTGGGCTTTGTTCCTGGCAGTCCGTAGGGCTTGTAGTTTACTGGGGCTGGGCTTTGCTTTGTAAGCCAATAGGGCTTTTCTCTTAGTCTTGGTCACGGGTTCCATTTCCTCCCAGTGGGCCTCGTACCAGTCAGCATTCTCCTGTTCTTTCTTCCCGTAGGTGATAATGGCAGAGTTGTACATGGACACGTGGCCACTTGGAGTCATTGGTATCATCTACTGTCACTTCCTCGCTGAGGGCATTTTCCAGCCTGCTGATAAACTGGTGGTTTTTCTCGGGTTTGCTGGCACAGCTGGTGTTAATGCGTGGACACCCCTTCTTCCTTGAATGGTGCAACCTCTTCGGTGTTATACACACCTTGCTTGCCAAAGGGCATGGTCAGTGTCGCAGTCTGCACTGTGGTAACTACGGGTGAGGAGGACGCTGCCAATATCCACTCTTCTAGTAATGACAAAGTCAAGCTGGCAGTGGAGCAGAGGGTTGGGGCGTACACACTGAGAATGAACGATGACAGCAGTCTTCCTTATATCGTTGATCTGCTGAAGATCTGCAGTAAGTCCTGGGCACATGGTCCTGACATTCCAGCTAGCGAAACGAAGAGCTGGAGGCTTCTTTTTTATTTTATTCCTTGACTTGCCTGGTGCGAGTGTTTTATGGCCCACTTTTTGAGAGATACCTGTCTAATCCCCACGCACCCAGTGGGGCAGGTAAGCCAATGAGGCGTGATGACATCTCCCACCGTCGAAGGAGACCCCTGGCGCTCTGTTCCTTCGCCAATCGGACGATCTTATAACCGGTATCTGCCCCCTCCCGAGTTGAGTCAACTCTCCAGTGGAGCTACAGAGCCTGGGCAGCAAAATATGGAGGGCCAGCTGTTGCCCATGCAGCAGTCCCCACCTCTCCTCGTAGCTGAAGAATCCAAGGGAAAAACAAAGTCAGTACAACTTGGCTTCAGCTGCGCCGCAAGAGTTGCCGGTGTTGACAATACAAGGTCAAACCGCCTCCAGCTCCAGATTTTCTGTTGGGGTTTACTCCCTTAGCCTTCTCATAAGAGGGTATGCCGCAAGGCAGCGGAGGTTTGTAATCAGAGTTTTCCCTCTCCTAGGTGAGCTACCATCCAAGGTTAACGAGCCCCATCTGCCCGAAGCGACTGGCTTTAAGGCGCCAGTAGATTGCCTTCGCCCCTTCTACTGTCAGTAGAAACAGTTTCGCCAGGCTTAGTAGCTAAGCCACACAAGAAGGCCAGGAGCTGGACTTGGTGGTCAGAGGCTATTTGAGATGCACACCATTTTAAGCATTTTATATTGAGTGGGAGCTTATCCCCACTACCACCACGGGAATAGCAACCTTGAAACCTTGCTCAGTGTATTATACAGAGTAAATATCAGGGCTGGTTGGAAATGTAAATTGCTTTAGGCTATTTATTTTTATAAAATCATAAATGCCTCGATATGCCTTAAATCAATGTATGAGCGATAGGGCTTGTTGAGGTGGTCAAACAAATGCCTAAAAAAGCAGCTTTTAATGTGACTGAATTTTTGCCTGTATTCAGTGTTAAAGGTGCTCTATGCAATTTTGCAAACACTATGGGCACAGGATGTGCACCAAAGCAAAAACAAACCTCGGCCAACCAATCGGCAAGAAGAGGTGGTGTTTAATGCGCATTAAACCCCACCTCTTCTTGCTGATTGGTTGGCCAAGGTTTGTTTTTGTTGTGGTGCACATCCTGTGCCCATAGTGTTTCTTTTGGTATTGCAGCCTCTGTGTTGTCTTTCGAGACCGGGTTTTTTCCCAATGTATTCAGAGGGCAGACAGCAAGACGATCAAGGGGTGATGCATGCGGTTTGAGATAAAAATGAAATCGAGCTAAAGGCATTAAAAAGTAACTATATTAATTATTACAGCAAATATTGCATAATTGTTAATTGATTTACTGCTATAACCCTTCAATTTCAGATACAGGTCCAGACGTTCCCCAAACAGTAAAACTTACAAAGCCCTGGATGAATTTAGTAAGACTGTTTACAAATTTAATGACAAAGTCTTGTTCACAGTCTAGCATCTTCTAGCCAACATATGCCTACTTAGAGTTAATTAGGCTGATTTCTGTAGAATCGTGTGATACTGGAGTATAAGCTAAAATATTATTTGACAACTAACATTGGACATCATATTTATCTGTTATGTTATTTATAAAACTGCATGCTATGCAGTTTATTGCAGTATTGGACCATTTTCCCCAATCGCCACTCAGAGCTCAGACAATTATAAGTCTGTTTCAAGCATTTTTGGCAGATTTCACAGGATTTCCCTTTGGACTGCACACCAGAAGCTTAGAGTCCAACTGCCGGCCGATCTTTTAAATATCCATGGATATTTAAAAATGAGTTTTCCTTCACTGTGAACTCCACATTACATTTTCTTGTAGCTTCTAGGCAGGTGATATCTTTAAAAGCAACTTCAAAAAAAAATATGCATCTGAATTTTTGATCAAAGAATTGCGTCTCCTACAGTGCGTGGAGCTGTATTTCCAGTGAGTATTTGTACCTAAGCTTGAGAGGTCATTTCAGCAGTGGAGAGTGAGAACAGCAGCACTGCCACAACCTGAAAGGTGGGTGCCGTATGTGTGGGAAGAGGAGATATAGCTGCAGCAAAAGCCAGCACAACATGATTTTCTGTAGCTGCTGTAATGAATGTGAAGTTTGGTGTCTTTGAGGAGCTCTAGTGCTGGCATGTGTCAATTATAGTATAAACACTAAACACAAAATGTCTAATCTTTTTCACGTGACATACAGATTTTTGAGTAACCTGCTGACATAGGTGTAGGTGTTTCTGTGTTAATGCGCTGTTAAAAAATAGAATTGAATAAATAAATACATACATAAATCCTTTGTGGTTGAATATGGTAACATGTATTTGCAGCTGGAAAAAAATACATTTTACAATTTAAAACTGAAATACAATGTTTTGTATCTTTAACATAAAATTACTGCTGCATTCTCTGTAAAACAATGCAATAAACAAAAAATAAGTAATAGCATAGCCCCCTAATACAATTGAAAGAAATAAATGAAGAAAATTATGAAATTGTAACATGTCTGTCTTGTTTTAGTCTTGTTATCTGGTCTTGTGTTAATTTTGGTTGTTCCCATGTGTTTTGCCCCTATATGGTTTTTCCTGTGTTTGTCGTCATTATTAGTTAATTGATTCCCACGTGTGTTTCCCCAGCTGTTCTTAGTTCAAGCCATTAGTCCTTGTGTATTTAGTTCATGTCTTTTTCAGTGGTCCCTTGTCCGTGATTATTGTATGTTAATATCAAGTGTGTGTTGAAGCCTAGTAAAACTACGTTCTTTATTTACTCCTTCGAGCAAGTCTCTTCTGTCTACAACCACCAAATGTTACAGAATCACGGACCACTTTAACATCAAGATGGAATGGGCAGCTGACCGCATGTGTGAGCTCCAATAGGGAAATAAGCCATTGGAGCACAATGTGGACGAGTTGCTGAGCATTTTTCATCTGGTGAGATGGAGTGAGTCTGCTGTTAATCACTGCTTTTGGATGGAACTCAGAGATGAATTGTTTTGTTTAATTCTCGCTGGCGATTTGTATAGACCTGTTGTTGATTTCCTAAATCTAGTCCTTGATTTTTCCGAGTCAAATTCATCTCCCATCCAAAAGCAGAGAGAAACTCCAGCTCACCACGAGCCGGACTCCTCCTCATCCTGCCCCAATGTGCTCACTCTGCTTCCTGCGATTTCCCTTAGCTCGTCCATCTCCAAGTCAGCACTGCCCGAGCGGTTCTACGAGTCTGCGCTGAACGAGCGCTTTCCCGAGCTCGCGCTGACTGAGCGCCCCTCCGAGCCTGTGCTGAACCAGCGCTTTCCCAAGCCCATGCTGCACGAGTGCCCCTCCGAGCCCGTGCTGCAAGAGTCTTTCCAGGATCCAGTTCCTCGATTACGGCCTTTTCCAGCCCCTAGATTATGGCCTGTAAAGCCAATCCCGATCCCAGCCCCTAGATTACGGCCTGTAAAGCCAATCCCGATCCCAGCCCCTAGATTACGGCCTGTAAAGCCAATCCCGATCCTAGCCCCTAGATTACGGCTGGGAGTATGGATTTCTAACCCTCCAGAGTCTGCGCTGCCTAAGCGCCCCTCTGAGTTTGCAGCACCTCCAGTGCGCCCTCCAGTGATGGCGCTTCCCGAGCGCCCTCAATTGAGTGCGCTTCCCGAGCATCCTCCAGAGACAGCGCTTCCCGAGCGCCCTTCTCCCATCCAGGAGAGTCCCCATCGCCACAGACTCCTGATCCGCCATGGACTCCTGAGGGTCCAGATCCGCCTTGGCCTACCAAGGTCCCTGACCTGCCATGGCCGCCCAGTACTCCAGATCTGCCCTGAAGGCCTAAGTGACTCTGCCCCCTCCGCCTTCAGAGCGCCCTTCCACCCACCCCTGTGATGTTACTTTGTTGTTTTTTTTTATGTGTTTTGCAGCGCAGTGTGCACCTTTCCGGGAGGGGGAGGTAGTGTAACATGTCTGTCTAGTTTTAGTCTTGTTTTCTGGTCTTGTGTTCATTTTGGTTGTTCTCACGTGTTTTGCCCTTATACGGTTTTTCCTGTGTTTGTTGTCATTATTAGTTAATTGATTCCCGTGTGTTTCCCCAGCTGTTCTTAGTTCAAGCCATTAGTCCTTTTGTATTTAGTTCATGTCTTTTTCAGTGGTCCCTTGTCCTTGATTATTGTATGTTAATGTCAAGTGTGTGTTGAAGCCTAGTAAAACTACGTTCTTTATTTATTCCTTCGTGCAAGTCTCTTCTGTCTACAACCACCAAACGTTACAGAAATGCCATCAAATGTGAATTTTCTCCCAGGGAAGAATGTTTTTATTTTTATATTACATCCATCTATTACATCTAAGTATTACTGTAAACCAGTTACCAGGTTTTACTGTAGCATTTTTACAGTTTTTAACAATTAAAATTGTATATTTTGCTGTGTGTTTCTTACTCATTGTACAGTGCACTTACTTTAAAACCTATTTAAATGTGCAGGTTTGAGTATGGAGCTCAAATATATTTCTTGATTTTAAACAGCTTTCAAAAGCCAACCACAAGAAGCTTGCAGGAACTCAAATTTATCAGGAAAATTAAACGCTTACTTTTAACGGATGCTCTGAGCTGGAAGCTGAGGAACATGAGGGACGTGATGAATGGAGTGATCTAAAGGAAGGAGACACATCGCTCAGCTCACAAGTCATCTGTTTATTTCCCTAAAAGACATATGTCTGATCCTTGGATCATATTCAGCAGCGAAACAGATCCATAACCTGTGATGATAACATTTGGAGCATTTTCATGGTAAATGTTGCTTTAATGCTTCTATTAAGGGAACTCTGTGGTAGAGGGAAAACAACAGATAAAGAAATTTCCATTGTTGAATTATTCAGCATACATAGCACAAGAACACTGCTGAATTCCAGAAATGCGTGCATCTGCCCATTCAATCATTCCTCCTCTATACAGTCACTCCTGCAATCGGTGCGTTAATGCGCTGTAATGCGCATTAAGGTCTCTGTCATGAAGTATCACCAGTCTTTGCCCAGTGTTGTTGTTGCGTGGATTAGTCCTGCATCTCTAAGGCCAGTAGAGAGCAGGCATGAGCTGCTCTGTATAGACCAAAGTTAGTGCTTCTGTCATAAAAATGCAGTCATAACAATATAAATGTGATATCAGATATAATAAAAGAAATATATATATATAATGAGCTGCTGTAATATACTTATCAGCAATGCATTCACTGTTGTTAGGCTACTGCAGGTTTTGTAGGATGTATGAGAGTGATTAACACCAACTGCACTGAATGATTTTGTGGTAAATGTAAGCTAAATTAAAAAAAATAAAAATAAATAAAATGCTGTATGTTTTAGAAGAAAATCAAAGTTTGAAATCCCAAATTTGGCTTTCTATACTTTCAACTACTTTCTTCTTTTGTTTACACATAACATGAAATAGTGCATTTGCAAAAACAAATTCAATAATTAAAGCAATACAAAATTATTTATACAATTCATTCTTTATACTATTAATGTGTTTATGCAAAATATTAAATATTAGATTTATTTGTAATATTATTGTAATACATTAAATAATACACAAATATATAGCAATGTTATAAATCGGAATATCAATATCAATCCGTTAGCATATTTTTCGTATTAAATGAAATACATTATTTTGCGTTTTTATGATTATTTATTTTTTATTATTAAATGTAAGTCGACATAAATCTAGTGATTAAAATACAAGCGCGCCTGACGCTTTCCTCCCCTGCCGTCTTGTAGAAAGCGGTAGATGTAGCAGCAGTTTCTTACTGTAGTATTATTCTGGGTTTTGGATGAGCCCACGGCTGATGCGCACATCACGTCTACCAATCAATGCGACGCGTTACGACTGCGCGCTGCACTCTCAGCCACTGAGAGCAGTCAATGAATATTTATGGCGAGGCTGCTCACTCTCCAGCGCTCAAAGTTAGTGGATTAGCAGTGGGAGGATGACTGCGTGATACAACATCAGCACCTCGTTTGGATTAAGATCCAGCGTTTGTACCGATTGCCACTTGAAATCAGCGGTGTGAAGGACAGCGGTGTCAAAATTGCACTCCAGAAGCGGTATCGGGTGCAGACGTGCCCTGCACATCACTTCAGAGACTTTGCTCCCTCTTTGCCCCTTTTCTTCTAAGATGCCAAGACTTCCATCAGCATCAACACCCTCAGTCTACAACCGAGAGGGCTGCTCGTTTGGAAGGACGCCCGACCGCAGCCGTTCTCATCTGCAAGTTCAATCCGATCAATTGTGACAAAGGCTGTCAGCGTCGGAATAAGAAATCGATACTCTAGACGTTCTTCTGGAATTTTAACGATCCGTTTTCCTCTAGCGAAAAAGCGCGCGTGGAGAGAGCGGGATCCTCCTCGCACTTTCAGATGTTTGCGGTGTTGATGGTGACAGATTATTGTTGTTGAGTGTCCATGCGAGACTTGGGGTGGAAACATGTCTGGCCACTTCTCTGAGAGGGTCGCTGCTATCAGAGATGGCATTTTGGTCCAGCACTTCGGTTTTTACTTCTAAAGTGCCCCGGAAGATCTTATTCATGTTCACCTTGTCCCTTTCTGTCACCTATCTGTTCTATAGCTTGATGAGCTGTTACAACTCCTTCCAGTTCCAGGAGAACTACGTCTATCAGGGGAGGCTCGTGACAGAGGAGACAACTTTTGTTACGCTGAGGGAGAAACTTTACTCGACCTCTTCGCAGGTCTACCTCGACGAGGAGTTCGTCGACAGGACGGCCACAGAGCAAACCGTCGCCGTCTCGAGCGTTAGAAATAGCGTGGGGATCGACGAGAGGACGGCGGGATGGGTGCGAGCTCAGGCGGCTACGACGCGCTCCTCTGCCGCCGTCGCTGCTGGAGAGCCTCCGGAATTCAGCACCACGGACAGCGAGCTTCGGAGAGCGGTGAACTGCACCTCGGATTACGGGGTTAAAAAATTGCCCCAAGCCATAATAATCGGAGTGAAGAAAGGGGGGACAAGGGCTCTGCTGGAAGCTTTGAGGGTTCACCCCGACGTGCGAGCCGTTGGGAATGAGCCGCACTTCTTTGACAGGAACTACGAGAAGGGACTGGATTGGTACAGGTGGGCCCTTTACGTTTCTCTCTTGTGTTGTTCATGGGTCAGTGACAGATAAGGATGTCTGATGCCATGATAGCAATCAAGTTTAAAGTTTTTGGAAATGCTATTTTTTCCATAACTTCACTTTAGTATGCTTTGGAAGGAGTTTTATAGAGGTTTTTATGAAACAGTTGATTTAATTTCAAGCAAAATGCTTTATTATTATTATTATTAGGGTTGTTGTTATTATATATAATGTTAGTATTTAATTAGCAAACACTCACACACAAACACGCACTTAGGGCTATATCTAAAATTGCATGAGAATGCAGAAGACCTCACTGTTTTTTGTTTTTTTTGTCACATGACAACAAAATGGCTTCCTTCATGACAGTGACTGATTTGTTGGATTTTTATTATATTATTAGTTTTATGTGTTAATTTATTTATATTTTTAATCATTAGAAACAAGAAAATACAAACGAAATAACAATGAAACATTATACCAAACCCATGATGCAAGAAGTAATAATTCAGAAATCAGAAACAAAAAAAAAACAACAACATTTATATAGATCCGGCCAAAGCCCACATATCATTAACAAACATCTCGTCATTGACCCATATATCAGGGTTGAGTTCTCTTTATTTCCTTTACTATAAAAAGAGCTTGCATGCATTATTTACCATTATTTTATTTTTTCAAAATGATCTAGTAATTCAGAAAAACATGCTTTTAGTCCAAAATGTCTTGATGATTAAAGCTTTTAAAGACATGAGATGATTGTACAGTTAAATGATGGATATATACATCCAATTTTAGTACAGTCATAAAACATAGTATACATCACATCTTTATTTAACCAAAATCTTTAGATCAGGCCTGTGTATTGCATTTGAGTATACCTCCACTTAATGTAGACTTGGTCATCTGTTGTTGTTTCCCATTTTCCAGTTGAGAGACGCTTTAGTCAGTCAATTAGTCAGTAGACTAATACATACATGATGATTCAAATGCAACCGAGCTCCAGGCTGCAGTGGATGCTTTTGTCCAGATTTAACATAATTACTACAGCAGCATGACTGTTTCATTTCATGCCGATTTCATGTTCACAATCACTGCTCACTAGGAGCCAGGTGCAGTGGATGCTCCATTGAGCGCTTTGACTCCCAGGTGTGCTCAAATCATGAGGCGCTTACTCAGGTGTATGTGGCCCCTCAGCATGCTTTGACTCATCATCCTGCGATATTTCCTAGTTTACTGTACATTTCTCCACTTTATTTACAATCCGAGCCAGTGCAGGTTATTAATGCCAGGCTGTTTTTCTTTGGATTGCTATTCTACATAGACCTAACATCACTCAGCTGAGCGATTGCCAATGGTGAAGAGACGCTTGTACAAAAAGCATCTAAGGGGGAAAGAGTATATGAGCATTAAGTCACACTGCGGCGTGTGCTGGATCCGCTCGGATCTGCTAGCCTTGGGCTGTGACTCAGAGCTTTGGGGCCAGGCAACATCTGCCGCAATTCACTTCAGAGCAAGTCGAACGCTCGTAACGTTCCTTCATTTGCCTGGGTGTTAATGTGAGCCATTTCATTACGCCCTTTGTGTGGGGCTCATTAGACCGGGGAATGACAAGCTTAAATAAATAACACCTAAGAGTGCTTGTGTGCCCTGAGTCTGGAAAATCCCTTAAGCGGCCTTAAATTTGTTTCCAGGTTTGCTGGGAACATGGCTTGTAGCTTGGAGGAATATCAAATATGTAATGAACTACCATACTCACTGAAGGAAACAATATTATAACTGTCGGGCTAGAGATGTGCGATACATCAAAATAAACAAAAATATGTTGTTTTGTAATGTTAAAATTAAAATATGCCTTAAATTTGGTGATGTAACAACATACACTCAACATTTGCGTTTTAATACTGGCTTTTGAGTCCATAATCTCGCCAGATGCTTGCAAACTGATTTGCATTCGCCAAGGTGGCTCATTTCTCACTTAGCTGTTGCTGTAAAGCTTAAACATGCAAAACGCGTAGTTCATTAACTTAAAGAATTTGCATGAGTTTATTATTTCGTTAATTCACACTCATGTCGTTTACAAAACCGTATGACTTTCTTTGTTGTGTAAAAAAAAGAAAATGTCTCTGTTTTGTTTTTGTCTACAATTACTTTGAAGGAGTTTTTACCTTATTGAAAATACAATTTCACAAGTAACTGTAAAGAAACAAAAAAAATGTAAAATTTTGATGTTGAAATGCTTGAAATAAAATGTATATAGCAATTTCTGGTGTTCAACCCATTGACTTTCTTTGCAAGGACATAACAGTTCTTCAAAATACCTTCTTTTATGTTCCACATAAGAAAAATCCATAGAGTTTAGGAAAGGTTGATTTTTAGGTGGTTTATCCCCTTTATTATGCGTAAGAAGGCAACTCAGAATACAAATATTATGCATGCAAAGATGCATAGACAAGCCGGTTTTACATTTTAAAGCCATCATGAATAAATATCCAGTGGTAAAGGCTTTCTGGACTTTACTTTCCTGGGCATATGCATCAGGAGAAGTCTTTTCAGTCTTGAAATATGATGGTGCTCCTCCTTTACAGCCTGACGCAATGTTTAAAAGGCTTGTCAGGGAGGACCGGATGCTCTGTTAAACTCCTGTCTGCTTTTAAAAGAAGCCTCACTTTCACT
Source organism: Enteromius paludinosus (assembly GCA_032361165.1). NCBI lineage: Eukaryota > Metazoa > Chordata > Actinopteri > Cypriniformes > Cyprinidae > Enteromius > Enteromius paludinosus. The sequence continues at coordinate 7,735,093 of JAUMHQ010000048.1, forward strand.
GAGTGGGTAATGTGTTCCCTCTGTCAAATAATAATAGCTCGGCATCATTAGATGAATCGCACCACTGTTGGGGTCCACTTTTAGATTAAAGGAGTGCAGGAAGGTAAAAACGAGAGTGCTAAAGCTGAAGTGTGTCCTTTTTGCAGTGTTAAAAACGTTGCTCTTTTCCTACTCTCAAGTAGTGCTGGGTGATAATATAGTTTGCAATTTGCAATGATACGATCAATCAGATATGCTGTACAATGTATGTTAGAGTTGTACAGTTAGAGTTAGAGGTTATTATCTGGTATTTAAAAAAATAATAACCTAATAGGATATATACAGCATTTTTTACAGGTTTCTCTGATCTGTTATTTATTCATTCTATTCAATAGTCCCCCACATGATATTCAGAGCTGGAGATCCTTTGGCTATTTGACCTCGGGAGAGTTTTTCCATCTTTGTGTTTGGTCGTGAGCCTGTAAAAGAAGTGGCCTTTCAAGAGATAGCGAAGAATCAGCATTGCCTACACCAAGGTCTCTTCCTTTTTGTTGGAGATAAAATGCATTCTGATCAATGAGAGCCATACACCGCTGAAGCCCACGCATTGTTCTTGCCCCGTACAAGGCTACACAATGAAGCACTCTAATTCCACCACCTATTTATTCCCAGATGTCCCTTGTTTCCTGCTGAAGAGTACAACTTTAGAAATTTCCTCTTCCTTACAACTTTCTGTAGTATAAAGAAATATTGAGAGTTAAAGGCAAGTTAAACTCTATCAGTAGCATGCTAGCCCCATAGATGTCCATCGTATGTGCTAAGCTTTTCAAACTGAGTGATAGAAACAAAATATGTTCTGTGGTCACTAATGTGCCAAAAGACACTATTTGTATTTCCTTATATTGAATTATTTATAAAAAGGAATAGTTCACCCAATGATGAAAACACATTATTTACTCAACCTCATATTGATATTTTAATTTTATTGAAATACTATTAATATTTTAAATATTTTTTTTTAAATTTATATACAATGTTTTAATTTTTATTTAAAACATAATTACATTTTTTATATTCTTGTCATTTATATTAGTTATTTTAATACTTTGCAAAAAAAAATAAAATAAATAATAATAATATTACAGAGATACTGTTTTCTACATACAGAAAATGTTTTATATATATATATGGGTTTACATACAAGCCTTAAGCTAGTCCCAGACTAAAATTCTTGCGTCAAGATGCACACCTGTAATGTTTTCTAAGACACTGTAACAGTTCCTTAAGAGTATTAATTTAGGGACCATGGTCTAGTCCTGGCTTAAACTAAGCCCTGTGTATGCAACCAGACCATACTGTTCAGAATTAGTATATGGTAAGTACTTTGGCACTTTCTGGTTTAGATGTTAGCACATCACATTCATAGTTAATGTAATGAGCTGCACCTGTGGTTACTCTGAGAGAACACCTGTGTGAACCTGTTGAGAACTGACTTCACACATTCACTAAAAATCCCGTGACACTTTAATAAATAGCTCTGAAAAGTAAAGTTAGTAAAGCTTGTGTGCCATTTTTTTTTTGTGCAGATGCCACTAGCTTTGATATTTAATGCACTGAAATTCATCCATTTTTAACTGTGGCTTAAGTGTCCTTATACTTAGGGCCACTGGGTGTAGCAAATCATCTGCAAGTTTCTGAGGAGTATGAACAGCATGTGGCGTTGATTCCTTCCCGTCAGAAGTTGAGGCGCGAGTCTATGACAGGAGGAGCGAGTCACAGATCCACTGCTGAGCGAAGCAGGACAGAACCCAAATCCTCCATTTATCCCTTGTTTACCTTGCCTCAGCACGCTACACTGCAGTTCAGCCCGACTCTTGCCTCCTGACTGCTGGCTCGAAGCTGTGAGAGGAGGTGGGCCGCCTCCCAGCTCAAGCTGGATGCCATCTCTTTCCACACAGCCTAGCCCCGGCACCTCCATAGGACGCCCCAATCTGCCTGCTCCTGATAAGCTTCCGCCAAGCCGTGCAAGGACGCACCTCTGGGTACTCGATGCCAACGCGGCAGTCGTGGAATTAAACTTTTTAATTAGCAGCATGCCCCTGTGCCTGTCGAGAGCGAGTGGACCGCTGAAGTCAGGTCTGTCTCTTCCCCCTATTTCCACTTAATTAAATCCACCAGCACAAGAGAGCCCAGTGACTACAGGAGCTTCTGTCCTGGCACTTCACATGTTTATCGCCCTTCCTGTCATCTTTTGGCTTGGTGCAAACATGGTTCCATTCCAACGCTGAGATACAGTCGCTGGCGGTTGAAAATTGCGAATGTACTCGCATGTGTGTCTTGACGTATTGATGATATGTAGGCATCTTCCAGGATCCAGCTTTCGGGGGTGCACGGATAGGTACGCACATATTGTTTGGCCCTCCGGAAACAATACCAGACAGCAGTCTTGACAGTTCAATTACATCTGGGATTTAAAGTCAAAGAGCATTACTGCATAAGCGTTTGTGGGGCATCGCAGTCTATGAGAAAGGTTCTCCATGGCCTAAAGAATCAAGGTGAAAGGTAAGCGCAATTTGCTCGGAGGCCGGCCTTCCAGGTTATTCGACTCCATTTCTTTCACAGCACCGAAGGAAAATCCAGCCGGCGTCAAGATTCTGGAATACATCTTTTCTTACTCACCCCTCAATGCCTCGCTCTTTTTCTGACAGACATCCTTGCTGCCTGCTGAGCTAAATCCTTGCAAGAAAGTTTCTGAAGTGATGATCTTCATCTAATTCCACAAGTTTAATTCACTTACGCAATGAATCTAATTTGTCAATTTAATTTGCAGCCATTAAAATATTGGCATCGCAGCACAATCTGCCATTCAAGCGCAGCTTCTGCCCGGCTTTGTGTCTGTGGATGAGAACCTGAGGCTTGTCCTCGTTGCAAGGCAAATATGGAGGCTGGTTAAGCTTTGTTACATATTTTATTTTTGTAGCCCAACCACTGCCTCAAGTATTAAATAATTTATTTTGAGCCAAAAATAAAGAGTAAACTTAAGTCATTTTCAGCTTAAATGAATTCTCTCAGGGATTATTTACTTTCCACGGATTTGCCATGATGTGTTTCCAGTCAGAGGGAACAATGAATTCATTTGACAAAGAGCTGGTTTACAGCCATCTTAAAATCTCTCTGAATAAGAATTCCCTGGGACAAATAGGCATGTCAATCATACTTGACAAGATTCCAATTTCCCCCTGCGTTTCCTGCAGCACCCCCTCCCTTTTTGCGTATTGGGTGAGTGATACAGTCTCAAGACACGACCCAAAAACAAGCTAATGCAGTTCAGACAGAAACTTTGACACATTGAAGCCACGCAGCGAGGGCAAACATGCGGCTTCCAGCATGTCTCACGGCTGCTCCTCTGACCTGACATTTATCGTAGCAGGGCTTTACTGTTCCTCAGAGGAGCTGTAGGGATGAAAAAAATCAGATTCCCTGCTAGGAATGTGACACATGGCTTCACCTGCATCTCTCTGTGACATCTGACACAGTACACAGAAATCCTAATACACCATATGGCTCTGACAGATAGAGGATTCTAGTTAAAGGAATAGTTCCCCCAAAAGTGAAATTTCTGTCATCGTTTACTCACCTTCATGTTGTTCTACACTTGTATGCTGTTACTTTCCTTTTTTGAAGAATTGCACTGTGGCTCTTGCTACACAAGAATGGTTTACAGTTATTCAACCTTAAACTGTTTGTTCAGAAATGAAAAACACCCTGATAATTTCCCAACCTTTATGAGTTTGTTCATATTTGAAAGAAGATATTTCTTCCCCTCCACTGAAAGCCCATTCACCCAATGGGCTTTAATCCATGTTTTCGGGAAAAAAAAACCTTTATTCTTCTTCTTTTTTTTTTTCAATTAAAGCTGCTTTTTTTTTCTTCTTCTTTTTTTTTACATGTAAATGTTGATCAGTTCAAATAGATCACATCGAATATGGTCAACAAAAGCTTAAACATGCTTTCATGTGGAATAATATGGAAGAACAAATCTCATCAGTTCTCATGTGCAAATTAAGCACTTTTGTGTCTCTTGATCATATTTAATAAGCTCTAAATGTATGTGCATTGATATATATATATATATTTAAATTAGTGCTGTCAAATGATTAATCGCGATTAATCGCATCCAAAATAAAAGTTTTTCTTTACAATATATATATATATATATATATATATATATGCGTTTATGCTGTGTTTGTTTATTATGTTTATATTAAAGCATACACATACAGTATATATTTTGAACGTATTTACATGTAAATGCATTTATAAATTTATTTTCTTATATTTGATATTATATCTAAATAGATTTAATATAAAAACATAACATATTTTCATTAAATATATACATGCATGTGTTTGTATTTATATATACTTAATAAATA
>JAUMHQ010000048.1:7748733-7764457 GCA_032361165.1 Enteromius paludinosus
TTTTATTTTATTTGAAGTAGCCTATAATAGTAATATAGTTATTTTATTTTTATTCATTGTATATTGTATTTAAAAAATAATAATACCAAGCGTTCACGCTCTCACCTGAAACCTGAAAGCAGTCGTGGAATATTGTTTTCCACAGAGTAACCCAAATAATTTGGGTTTCAGAGTAAATTATCACCAGTATATACTTTACATGAGCATTACGCACTTTTTGCTCATTGTTTTTCTTTATTTTAGTTTTGTTGTTTTCTTTTTAGGGCAAATCTAGTATCCTAGGTAAGGTAAAAATGACCAGTGAAAGAGAGAAAAAAGTTTAACAAATAGCTTTTATGGATCCACTTGAAGTGTTTATATGTATATATATATATATATATAAAATAAAAATCTAAAACCAATAATTATAAATACTTTATAGTCATGAAAGCTAATGAGCAATTAAAAAAAAAAAAAACAACACAGCATTACTGAACTTATTTAATCAAAATCAGAAAATATAGTTCAAAATTTGAACAAAAACTATAATAGAGAGGTCAGAATGGCTAACCATAGGGTACAATTTTTCTATAAATTGCAAAACTGAAAGCACTAATTAATCATTAATCTCTAATACTGCAGCTGTTACTCAAACAGGAAGTTACACATACGTATATCATGCGGGTGCGATTTAATCATCACATCCGTACATTGTTAGTGGCTTTTATAGTTCACTTGCTAAAAATATGAGACCTCTGAAACATGCATAGGGTAGCTGGTTTTGTAATGAGCAATGTAAAAGGTTCTACCGTGGCATCCTGCTGTAAACCCCATTTCGCCACTAATTGGACCCTTTATTTTTAAGAGCGACCACTTACAGTCACAGCATTAACCTCTGTGATCTGTGCTCAGGGCATTAACCTGGGTCTCAGTTTGATGGACATGCGCTTCCAATCAACTCTTAAGCAGAGCTCACCCAGAGGCTCTGCAGTGATCTTCTTCACATCTCAGTCGACCGCGGCAGGTCGCTGCCCTAATATGACAGATTAAAACCCAATATTAATTTTCCTTCCTGATCTGCTGGAAGCCTGGGCCGTTTGCTTGTTGTGTCTGGGGTGTGTTTGTTTTGGCCGAGGTGCTCCGCCTCTTCTATCCTTTTTATTAACACAGGCTCTAATGCCTTGATTTAATACACTCTCGGAGGTCAGATATTGCGCTGGCAGCCACAGAACACTTCCTTCCTCCTTGCTCCATTAATAACAGCAAACAAATCAGGGATGTGCCATAAATTTTCTCTCCGGTATATTAGAGCAACTTGGATGTGAGATGTGGACATGTTTATTATGAGAGTAGAGCATTACTCCCGTGCAGCTCCAGCCAGAGGGTGCGACTGTGTGTGTGTGTTTCTTTATCTCTCACTCTCACATGTCATTTGTATATGCTCCGTTTCATCTGAAATTACATACGGTGTTCCCCTATGGCCAGAGCGAATCCATCATAGATTCATACCATGTGTTTTTTGCCAGGTACATCAATGATTTTATTAATGACTGTAAGTGAACATGGCTCTTTAGAATAAAAGATCCATTTAGGTTCCCAAAGGACCATAAGACAACCTTATTAAGATCCAAAAATAACCTGTATTCTCTAACTCTTTAGCTAACCGTTTTTGGAGCCATGTTCTAGTGATTAGAATTGGCCGTTGTGACTTAAAAACTACGTAATTTTTATTTATTTTTTGCTATGTTCCTAACACATATTCAAAGACCCATGTAGCCACTCAGAAGAGTGCTTTACTGCACAAAATGGTTGATGATAAGAGGTTTCTTTGCTGAACCTAGAGTGAAAAGTCATTTCAGAAAATGGCATTATACGAGCTGTATGTATATATAGTTTCTATAGCACAACCGGTAGAGCCTGGTGCTAGCAAGAGCAATGCGCTGGCTCAACTTAGTTCCACAGGCATTTCTTTTGTTTAATTTAATTTACTAATTTTTTAAATTCATTGTCTCAACAGGGATTCAATGATTTTCTTTAATCAAGATGTCCAAGACGTAAGCTAAACCAAGTAGCTCCAAAATGAACCACAATATTAAAAACAATGATTTGAAGCACAATTTCAAATCCACAAACAAGACAAAGCTACGATACTCAGCATATACCATTAAAAGGTTCAATAGATGTACGATTTGTTTAATGTTTAAAAAAAACAAAACAAAACTATACTTCCTATGACTTTCTTTTATTTGATAAAAAATGTTGTATTTTAAAATAACTCTTTTCATATTAATATGTTAAAATAAGTAATCGGTCATCAGTGTCACATGATCCATGATATGCTGATTTGCTGCTCAAGAATTTTTTTATAAATGTTAAAAAATAAATACTGTTCGGAAACTGTGATTGTCACGAACTTCAGCTAGAAGTGCCATCGTGCTCCGCCAGAGGGCACTCCAGTCCGGACTATGTGTTTTGTATGTCTACCTTTCTGTGCTCTGTTTGGGACTCTTATTGTGACACTCTTGTTTCCACCTACCTTGTTTGTTGCATAACTTCCCTTTGTATAAAAGCCCCGGATGTCTTAGTGTTTGCACGGTTTGTTGATTTGATGTAGCGTTATAACCCTGTTCCCTAGTAGCCGAATTTCCTTGTGTTTGTAGTGTTCGTTCTTTATTGGATTACCTGGTACCGACCTCTGCTTTCCTGACCATCCCTTTGCCTTTTGTCTACGTTGCTCCTGTTTGCCGGTATTGTGAACCTGTCTGCTTCCCCATCGACCATCCGAATAAACTTGTCGCACCTGAATTCGTACGCCTCCTCGACGTCCTCTCGTTACAGTGATGATTCTCACTTTTCTAACATTATAAATTTATTTACTGTAGTTTTCCTACAATTTACTTCTTTCTTGCTGTTTAATAGGGATGTAGAATTAGGTCATGTTGAATAAGGCATTAATATGTGCTTAATTACTACTAATAGTAATATTCATACTAAAAAGCAACTAGTTAAAGTCCCTAAAATAAAGTGTTACCACTATTATAATATAAAATACTGTAATCAGTGTTCTTTGTTGGGGACTTTTTTGCTCCATGTGAGGAAACAAGGCAATAAATTACACAGAATTAAGGTTTGTTTTTTTTTTTTTGTTTTTTTTTAATCAAAAAATGCTCACAGTTATCTGTCAGGGTTAGGATAGAAAATAGTCTTTGTACAGAATTTAAATAATTATGCCTATGAAATGTTCCCTTAAAATTGTGTATGTGCATGGAATGTCTATCATTTAAATGATAGCTCAATCACATTTGCTTGTGGATTTTTAAGAAAATAGATCATTGTTTATGGTTGTAAAGCTTATACATTATCATTAAAAATGAATTTGTCTGTGGAGAATATAAATATAAAGTCATTGTGTACAAATTTCACAATGCAATCATTCTACCATTTACACGGATCAGTTGTCCTGGTCCCTTTGCAGAAAAACAGCCTCAAAGCATGATGTTTCCACCCCCATGCTTCACAGTAGGTACAGTATGTTCTTTGGATGCAACTCGGCATTCTTTCTCCTCCAAACACAACAAGTTGAATTTTTACCAAAAAGTTCTATTTTGGTTTCATCTGACCATTTGACTTTCTCCCAATCCTCTTCTGGATCATCCAGATGCTCTCGAGCAAACTTCAGACGGGTCTGGTTTAAGCAGGGGGACACGTCTGGCACTGCAGGATTACTGATGGTAGCCTTTGTTACTTTGGTCCCAGCTCTCTGCAGGTCATTCACTAGGTCCCCCCGTGTGGTTCTGGGATTGTTGCTCACAGTTCTTGTGATCATTTTGACCCCACGGGTTGAGATCTTGCATGGAGCCCCAGATCGAGGGAGATTATCAGTGGTCTTCCATTTTCTAATAATTTCTCCAATAGTTAATTTCTTCACACCTAACTGCTTACTTATTGCAGATTCAGTCTTCCCAGCCTGGTGCAGGTCTACAATTTTGTTTCTGGTGTCCTATTGTATGTATATATTTGCTATGTATCATCCACTGAAAGAGGTGTTCCAGCTACTTTTGTTTTAAACTCTATGGTCACTAATAGTCACGGTTTATGAGCTCATGGGATTGAAAGGATCATTGATAAGGAAAAAGGTGTTAGTATCTGCAGATGGTATCTTGCCCCTTCAGTATAAAGAACTGCTCTCATCTCTCACTCCCCTTTTCAAACCCCCATAATACCTGAAGACATTTTTCCCTCTCTCACGTCTTCCTGTTTGAGTAACAGCGGCAGTGTTAGAGATTAATGATTAATTAGTGCTTTCGGTTTTGCTTTTACAACGAACTAAAGCAAATCAAATCTATGCAATTCATTTGCAGCTGCGTTTCATGGTCATTCCATGCATTCAGCTGTTGTATTGAAGTTATTAAGCATTCACACGGTGCCTCTGAATTAATTAATGTCCAACTGAACTAAAGCTAATGAGATATAGCATTGTCAAATTCCACTGAAATCCAAGAAGATGGTCATATTTACACAGTATATATACATATACAGTATATACCTTTTTCACACTTTATTATCTATATATATATATATATAAATAATAAAGTGTGAAAAAAGGTAATTCTTAAGGAGTTCATTACTTCACAATTTCTAGCATTAGAGACTATATTCTTAGAGTGTTTCCATGACTACAAGACTGCTTAATAGAAAGTCTGTAATGAATCACCATCTCATTGTATTCATTTGGCTCAAGGTCTGTGTATTTCTGGTACACAATGTTTCTGTCAGTCTATTAATGAGGAAATGATCTCAGTCATTCATCTCCAGACGCTGTAATGACCTGTGTGTTTAGAAGAACCTGAATCCGTAGCGGATCGTCTCAGCACGTCTGACAGGACACGTAAAGGTGAATTACCGGCACGTATCCCCAAAAGACTTGCCACTCGACCGGCACATCCAAAGCTTATCCCTGATCTCTCAAATATGATTCAGATTCACCGGGGTGTGACTTTCATTCTAAATAAAAGCCTGAGCTCTACATTACTTCTGAGTGGATTTTTATGGGAAGTAGAGAGATAATGCTGTGTCACAGCTATTGCCGGGACTCTATTTTGTACTGGAACTTGTCGAAATACCAGCAATATTACAAAAGCTGGAAAATCTTTGAGCTTTTTAAATCTGCAGTCAACAAAGGCGGTTTAAAGTATATGCGGTTTATTTCTGAGACACTGATGGAGACTGTATAGTGTCGTAATAAAACCATTTCATTTTGCTGTGTACTTTTATTCAGTAAGGATATATTAAAATTGATCAAAAGTGACATGTGAAACATTCTGCCACAAATATAACTGCTGTTGAACTGTGTTCATCAAAGAATGCTGTAAAAGATTGCTTTCCACAAAATATGAAGCTGCACAAATGCTTTCCACATAATAATATGATAATAATAAATGTTTTATGAGAAGCAAAACCATCGTACCGTATTATACTGATTTCTGAAGGATTGTGTGGCATTGAAAACTGGAGTAATGATGCTCAAAATTCAGCTTTGTGATTAAAAAAATTAATAAAAATTTTAAATAGTATGTACACATATCATATTGTGTGTGTGTGTGTTACTGTTTTATGGCACTTTATGACCATATAAATCCAGCCTTGGTGCATAACAGTACAAAAATAAACAAACACATTTGTATGGATCTATGTAAAATCTCCCTAAAATACAAAATGAATTATACTAACAAAATGAAAACCATTTTGGACAAATTTCATCTTCATGTGAACATCACCCGAAGAACTACATTACCCACAATCCTGTTACCCACAGTTACCATGGAAGCATAGAGAGAGCAGGATTGATCACTCGCTGGACTGGATTTTTCATTTATTCACAAATATTTCTCATTCATTTTCTCCCCAAGCAAGCTGGCTTTTTTAGGCAATGCTTTTAATCAAGTTTGCGGCTATAATTTTACACATGTTTAAAATGTAACAACGCTATGCAATTAAAAAAATTAATATGAAACTAAAAACCATTACAATTATTGAAAAAAAAAAAAGTGTAATTTAATTGCTGTTATAGTTACACTTGTTGTTACAGTGTAGTTAAATATTTACACACTGAGTAATGTTAATTAACCACATGATCAGGGTTCGGCTTAGGGTTACTTACATCTGATTATCCATAACAGTTATTAGAATTGTAAGTACAAGTAACCTATAACAAGGACACATTCAAATAAAGTGTTACTACAGATACTTATGCAAATTTTAACTATTATGAAGGAATCAAACATAATCAGTTGCATTATTTTAATAAAGTAATTGAAATAGTTACACTACTTTTTTAATACGGTAACTTGTAATCTGTAGACAACGGTAGACTATTTTATCCAAAGCAACATTACATTCAAGGTACACATTATGTATTTTTGTTTTGCTAGTGCCATTGTTTACTGTTTGAGCTACAGGCCAGCTTTTATCACCGGAATATAATATCCGCGGCACTGCTGATGACATGAAGCGCACACGGCTCGAGTCTTTTGCTTATCCTGGTCTCCATATTGTTTATACACCATTAGTCTCGCAATGCCTCTTCCCTGCACTTCACCTATGAAAGCAGAAAATGCCGCGGGCTGCTCTCATGCAGCAAACAATGCATCATGCTATCCATAGAAGAGCGAGCCAGAAAAACATTCACTTTAGCCACAGGACGCCACCACTGATTTCGCCTTTAAAAAGAAAAGCGCGGCTGTCGTGAAGCTGAAAGTGATTTAGGCGCATTCAGTGAAAAGAGATCAGATTACGGCATGAATATTCACTTGAGTTTACAATTATGGATGTTCTTCCTCTTTTAAGACTGAAGTGAGAACAAAGAGAGAACATTAATTACACACATCAAGTAAGAAATCTTTTTAATGGCTATCAACATCAAAGCTAATGGAGGACTCAAAAGGGATCCTCTGAGAATAATCAATTGTGTGCGTGTAAGTGTGCACATCCTGCTCTTTCTTTGTGTCTGAGCGCTCAAGAATTGGCAGAATATATTCAGCTCAATCTGTTATTCTCGAAAGAGTCACGGTTCGCCCAAGGAAAAAAAGCAACATGTTGGGCTGTCCCGCTGAATAATCAACATCGTTAGTAATTCTGTTTCCTCCCCGATATTAAAAATGAACAGCATGTGCGGGAAGCACAGCTCTACAGCGAGGGCTTGCCTTGATTTTCAGGGACCAATCGAAATGCTTTGCAGGGCCAGGCATTCTCTCAGATGTTAAGATGTATGAATGATGCATAAACTAGCTGTTTCAATATTTATTAACATGTATAAATATGCTTTAATGGATACATAACACACTGTAATCACTGTGTGTCATGCATGCCTCCAAAAAGAACAGACATAAATGGGTATATATTTTTTATGTATGTAAGTGTAACCCCAGTGACTCAGTAATGCACTACAATATTGTTATTGTTAATTGTTATTCACCATTATTCTGCTCATCACTGAGTAGAGCTAAAGTAAATCCATAATAAAAGATAAATAATATAAATATAAGAAAAAAAACAACAAAGAGTAAATTTGAGACTCCTATTGGTTATGGAAGAACAAGCCCCGCCTTCCCCTGCTCTGTAACGTCACATGTGCTCAGACACAGAGAGAGGTGGATGTGCACGAGACCATTGCTGCTTTTAACCACAAATTTATAGCTGGAAAACAACTATAAATGCTATAAAGTGAACAAATATTCATACAGGAGATCTGCAAGGAGAAGCAGACCTGAGTTATTGTGAACAATTTGGACTTTGGAACCATCGTGATCTGCCCGGATGAAGTGGATAGTATCCTCTTTGAGGGTTGAACATTAGAAGCGAGCTGGCTAGGTTTTTTTGGGATCGTGAAACCTGGATTTCTTCCTGACGAGGAAGATGGCGAGCCTTTCCCTTTGAACGAACCATTGCCATTCCGAGTTGGCCCAGAAGAGCAGGTGGCTCTTCTTTCACGAATAATTACCACAGTGTGGTAGGACGAATCGCACTGAGCACAGACTTTTGACCTTTTCAATTTGATTAGACTGACACCTGACTATTAAGCCGGCAAAAAACTGACATATCTGAGCTCAGATCGAATTTTGGGGTATTATTTTCATTGTATTTTATTTCGTGTTTTCATACCTGTGTATAAAGAGTTGTTTAATTGTTGCTACACATTTCAATACAATTCAAAACAATTTCACCTGTGGCTCCAATCATTTTTTCTTCACGCAACTCATTTATCCCTCCTACGAATCTAGCTATTGGTCCATTCTTTCCATTTGACATTAATCTACCCAACCTTATCCTGTAGCCGGGCTACATAAGTATAGATGTTTGTATCAACAGCAAGATTTTTTACATGTTAATTTTTTTGTAGATTTCTAAGAGAAAGTGTGTGAAAAACATTCAGACGTTTCTATTTGTTTTTTTTTAAGTTTAAACCAAAAAAAGCCTTTTTATGTCAAAAAAATAAAATTAAAACAGTCACAATTCAGTGAATGTATGTTCTAATTGTTATGATTTATTTAAAAAAATAAAAAAATTAAAAAATAATAATGCTCCCAAAATCATGTTGTTTTTCAAAATTATTTGATTACCTGTTTAATTGCTCTGCAGCCAAAATGAATAAAAAAAAAATGCATTTAAGACAAACATTTAAGAAAATAATCATGCAAACATTTGTTTTGTATCTGAATAATGACTATGATTTTTGAATTTATGAATTTATGTTTATGCAGTTTATAGTTAAATCCTTTTTTTTTTTGGTGTATATATTTTTTTTATACATTTAATATTTCTCCATACTTTTTAAGAACTTACTTTCATAGAACTATTGGGCAAGGTAAAGGTGACAGGTAAAATTCTCCTTAGAAAAATAAGACTATTAAGCTATTCATGAACAAACATGTGCTAAAAAGATATACTTTTTTTTCTGGTTTATTTTAAATGATCGTGTGGTATGACAAATTATTTACAAATAAATAATAAAAGCTGCATAAATGTTTTTAATTTTTAACTATTAGCAATGTGCAGTTTCTAATAGCTTATAGCACATAGGCCCGGCTTCACAAACAGGTCTTACCTTAAGCCAGGACTAGGCATTAGTTAAATTAAGATATTTAAGCAACTTTTACAAAAATGCCTTATAAGAAACTGGGGGATAGAGTTTATAGAGTATAGCATGTCACACATGTCCCATATCCGAATATTAGAAGTGTGCATCTGGAAATGTTTTGCGTGTAGCTTGAGGTATACTCTCTGCTACAACAATATGTTGAATTATACAAACTCCGCCCGCAGAGCTGCATCGCTCTACTAGAGCACCTGTTTAAAATGGTTCTTTTGCTACATGGCGGAAGCTGAATTTTGCAGCCTCATTTTGTGCTGTTTTGTCACCTACACGCCTCAACTAAATTATGCGTCTGCAAATTGTTGATGCGTCAAAATAGGCCGCTTTCCAAAATCCCGCTCTAAAAGAAGCTCAGCCTTAATTGGCAACAGCTATACGGAGCTCCAGCAAACCGGCACCCTTCTCTTCTCAGCCCAAGATGCGATAAAAACGTACTGGATCGGCCGAGCCAGCTTTCTTTCAACTTTTATCCCTGCGATTCTAATGCCAAATTCAGTTGAGCTGTGCAGTGTTTAACCTCTCCACCCCCAGATCCCCAAGGCTCAGGCTGGAATCTCCTCACAGAAATGAAAGCAGTGGTGGGTGTCGCTAGGGGAGTTGAATGAGGAATGCTGAATGACGGTGAGATAATTGGGGCTTGTTGGAGAGTGCTCTCTCTCTCTCTCTCTCTCTCTTTTTCTCTACCTCTTTCTGCGTTCAGATGAAGGGGACGGGAATAGAGGAGGAGAGAACGCTTACTCAGCACAGCGGAGCACCTTTAAGAGCACACAGACACATGCTGTGAGAAAGCCAGGCAGCTGAGCAAACTCATAATGCGCTTTAATTATGTTGACTTTGTGTTTCATGTACAGCGAAAGGCTGATAACTAACACAATTCAGCTCATTATAAAACCCTTAAAATGCAAAAACAAACAACAAACTTTTTCCTGTTTAGTCATCCACTAGCTGGAAGACATGTAAACTCATTTTCTGTAGTGCAGATATGTACGCTACAATTCAAAAGTTTGAGGTCAGTAAGATTTAGATTATTATTAAAATGTAATTACAACTCTCTTATGCTCAACAATGCTGCATTCATTCAATTAAAAAAAAGTAATATTGTAAAATACGAACTTGTTACACTTTAAAAACAAAAATTTAAATATAGTTTATTTATGATCTTTCAGAATTATTTTTTTTATATATGCTGATTTGCTGCTCAGTAAACATTTATTATTATTATTATTATTTTTATCAGTGATGAAAAAGGTTGTGCTGCTTAACATTAATTTAAACCCTAATATGTTTTGAGTTGTAATGAACTCTTTTGTAATGATGTACAGTATTCACTTGCACTTTTTATCATTTGAATTTGTCCTTGACTAAATAAAAGTATAAAACTTAGAAAAATTAGATTTTTTGACTTTTTATGAGTTTCAGTTGAAAAGTTTAATTGGTAACATTAATTTGTATAAATATTAATAATTCAGCGAAGTGAACAATTCAATGAAGCTGCAATGTACAAGTTTTAAACACATTTTGAGGAATACATTTCTCTAATTATATGATCTTTATAGTTTTTCATTTCATACAGTTATTAATTTCTTTTTTTGTTTTAATAAGTTCACAAATTGTAATTGTTGAACTAAAAATAATAAATAAACAAAACAAGAAAGGTTTCATCAGTATGCATGACTGCTTTTTCATTTCTTGCATTTAAATGTTAATCTTTTTTTTTGTGGATTTAGTGGATCTACAATTTTTTTTTAAATAACAAAGCATCATCAGAAGGATACTCTGTTGTAATTTTAAGAATATATTTATAAGCCATATTGAAGCAAGAGTGATTTATTATTTGATATAAATGTGTGTCTGGGTGTGCATATACAGGTATGCATTCGTTCTATCTATCTATCTATATTTATATATATATATATATATATATATAATCCCCATTAGGGGGATTTGTCATGTGACACTTACCTATGTCGCATGTCGCCATCGAGAACGTTGTCCTTGGCGTGTATCACGTAAAAAGCGGCGCTAAGTGCTAGACCTTGAGCCGGTGGCATGTTTACCCATGAGACCTGCGGCTGGTGACACATGCTTTTACTTTGACTAATAAATCATTGACGGCCTGATGTGCATTGATGGGAATGCAGTGTCAGTTTTGATACTTGATTAGCATTTCTGTCACTTTGCTTTACACTTAACATAACTCCAGCTGTGCGGCTCAATCGGAGCCGTTCAACGGCATGACAATGATGAGCCATTCCTCAAACTGACAGCCTGTCATGACAACATGTCCACTAGAGGGGAAGAGCATCTGAAAGCTCTGTACTCGCCGAAAGGGCCCTTGCAGTCGAGCAATAGCCGGACGGCTGAGTGTATCAAACATCAGGGTTATTGATTCTAAAAACAGGAGGCTTACTCAATGCTTTTGGCCATTTTCGAAAGCTGTATTGAGCGATTGTGTGTGGTATTAAATGAGCTGTTTAACAACTGCTCGGGATACGTGTGCTGGCGACCGACTTTATGCTTCATTGGCACCTTGTAGCTGTTGAGTTGCAAATGGCAGCTCCCACCTTTAACATGCTAATGAGAAGGTGTTGTGAATCAGCTCTTCATATTTTCACTCCCCTACATGATCTCCAGGGCAGTCAGCCTGAGTCAGAGCTGCTAGCTGTGAAACGCTCTCTTCACAGAGAAGCCAAGGACAGTCGCTGAGACTTTACGGCCCGTTCCAGCTACTCGCTGGGTCTTAAACACATTTGCGCTGCTGTGAGGCAGAGCTATTATCGGATACCGAACGGAACCAAATTCCTCTTGGTTGTGCGTCAGCTCCGGCGCTGTGTTTGAGATGAGAGTCATTTTAAAGTTTGCCGCTGTCATGACCATCGGCGCGTGTCTTGTCTTCTGTCGGCTCTGCGCAGGAATAAACAAGTGGCAGACGCGTTTTGATTCCTGTCTAAATGCAGGAGAATCTTCTTGTGGATCTAAATCTGGAAATGTTCTTTTGCATCCTCGCTAGATTGCTGAAATGTTTAGGCCTATGAAGTAAAAAAGTAGACTGCTGTCAAAACTTGAAATTGACTATGAGCTATGAATTCGATTTAGTTATAAATACATGTCTAGTGTACTTTTAAATGATAGCTTTCAATTGTATCGTGCTGGATAAGTTGCTGTTGTTTCAACGCTTGAACAAACACGCTTGACTTTAGCATGTCCTTGTTACAAATGTTACTTAATATTATAAAAACAATAAATTATGCATAATTGTAACCCTAATCATATAATATACCATGCATGTACTAACCATGTAGTTTTGGTTATTATTACTAAAATGTAAAATTACAAGTGTAACCAGTTTTATCTGTTGGCATAATTGCATCAGTTGGCATAAAATACTTTATTTATTGAATAATCATATGCAATAACACTTTCAGCTTTGCTAATACATTTATAAATTGTTATATCTGTTAATATTATAGATCTGAATCAAGATAAACTAACAACGATCAGTTGTGATTCAAAAAAGACTAATGAGTAATGGAAAAATGTTTTGCTTCCTGTTGAGTAAGGTACTTCATTAACTAGCAATAATGACCAATAAACCATAAATGTAGTATTACTGTATAAAACTAATAATTTAAATAACAGTAGAAACACCATGGATTTGTATGGAAATGTCATGTTGTTTTCATGGCATCCATGTCCCGTATTTATTGATATTATAAATTCGCATTAGTTTTGTGCAATTGTTAGTGCTGCATAGGATAGTCAGTATTCAATGTTATTAATTCACAGTGAATATTAACAAGTATGGGCTATTCGCTATTCACTATTAGAACTATATAGTATTATAGCACCCAGCTGCGCTTTCTCTCTCTCTCTCTCCTCACAGCGAGCTCACGTCACACACCGCAGTCCTACATGGCCACGCCTCCTGTCAATCACTCAGCACGTCACTCGTCTCATTCACCTCAAGCTTGTGTTATTTTACGTAACACTAAATTCTAAATTAAGTTTAGTTTGCTGAATATTCTGAGGAGAACGCTGGGTCGCTAAAAAGGTATCTAAAATGTTTTGCTTCATGTAAGATGTACCTCAGAAATCGATAACATGGTTGGAAATTGAGAAGATGGATAGTAAAACTGAATTCATTGTCAACACATAAGTGTATTCCATGACAAAGATTGTATTAGTTATTCAGTATATTTTTGCCAATGCTAAATAATTAATATGGACTATATTAATTAGATTGAATTATAAATACGCTTTAGTTAATTTAATGAATTCCCTTAATTTGATGAATTACAAATAGCATTTATAATTTTATATGATATATATTTTAATTGAAACTATTATGTATATTGTATTGTATTGTATAGATATTTCAGAAATTGTTAATTCAGTTTTAGTCATTTTTGTTCTTCCAGTGTTTGCCATTGCAACATTTCTAATGTGTCTGTACACTTTCTCTTATATGTGTATTCATATTCATTTTAATTATGGACAGGTTATGTTTTCAACCATCACATGTGAAATGGCTCACATTATATTATTATTTATTTCTGCCGTAACTGAAATAGCCCTCCACGTTCTGCGATGATTTAATTATGGAGAGCATACATTGCTCATTATACGTGTGGTGTTCTGTTTCTCCCTCTTCCCCTCCAGTGCATTTTTTTTCACACTACATTAAACACACAAAGCTGGTCCTCTGGGCCTGGTGCGGCTCTCTGATTTGTTTCAAGGCTGGCCATACAATACGCTCTGGTGCCTGACCCCTGCCTGGGGCCACCTGACCTACATTGTACTGAATATAGAAGATCCTCTTTATGTCTTTTCCACAGAGGGGTTATGAAAACGCATAAAGTGCCTTCATGAGGAATGTTTTGTGGGGAAATGTACTTCTGATTCAGCTGGCAAATTTATCACCGCAAAAATGACACCAACTTTCTGACAGACGGAAACTTGTTTATACAGATGTTTTTGCCGCAAACCTACTGTTAATTGGCAACCTTTGGTGACAACTTCCTGAGGTAGATTTTAATTCAAAGCCCAAGTTTCAGTATAATTGAATGCATTCAGATATCTCGCACCGTCTGCATGTTCTTGCTCCGAACTGAGGCTCAGATGAGGTCACGTCACGAAATAAAGTGCAGCTCCAGAAGCTTATTTGACCCGGATAACCTGCATAGTGACTTTGACTAATTGGATGTCAGAGACTGTGCTGAACTGCCTCAGAAAGCGAAAGCATTAATTAATATTCCTCCATGTTCTGCTTAACAAGAAAATTGAGTGATAATGGGGCCTAACTGCCCCGCATCTGCTGGAGTCGTTTGCTAGTGCTGATTAAATATGTTGTGGCCTAAAGGTTGCAATGCGACATTGATATTGTTATAACTTCATTATGTGAAATCAGATTTCTTGCATCCAGCTGTCTCTTTGCAATGACCTCTTTGTACTGGTAAAATGAACCGTCCTGTTTTTTGCAGTGTACAGATGCTGTTTGGGTTTTACTGTGGCACCAGTAATGGTCTTTTAGTGTCAGTGGCTGTACAGTTACAAGCAGGACAGCTCTGGTTGAACAACTGCATTAGCTGAATGGGTGCAGAGCTCCGTGTGGCCACACAGGTCCCTTTCCATCTCACCCCTGGACTTTTTGGCACATCTGAATCACACCTGCCTCAGCGCTGTGCATCAGGCTGTCTCAGCACACTTAGCCATGCTCCTCTGATCTCCGGTGGTACGCTCAACCGCACCGACCTCTTCACAACTATTACACTTGTATCAGTGACTTCTTTTAAAGTTCAGCACAGTCTCAGGGCGTTTAGCTGTTCTGTTCTGAAGTTTTATTCTCACAGTTCCAACCACATATGTGACCCTGGACCATAAAACCAGCCATGATTTTTGAAATTGAGATTTATACCATTTTTTATCATCTGGAAGCTAAGGAAACCGTTTTCCATCGATGTATGGTTTGTTAGGAAAGGACATATATATTTGGTCGAACTATTCGAAAATCTGGAATCTGGGGGTGCAAATCAATCAAAATATTGAGAAAATCGCCTTTAAAGAGGTTCTTTACTAAGTTTTTATATATTTATGGTAGAAAATTTACTAAATATCTTCACGGAACATGATCTGCACTTAATATCCTAATGACTTTTGGCATAAAAGAAAAACTTTTATGAACACACTACCAGTCAAAACTTTAAGATCAGGAACATTTAAGAAATATTTTACGCTCATCTAGGCTGCATTTACAGTATTTGATCAAATACTGTATGCAGTAAAACATGCTTGCTCCCCAAGAATACATTATTATTATTATTATTATATCAATCTTGAAAACATTTGTGCTGGTTTATATTTTTGAGGAAACCATGATACATTTTATTTTTCTTTCTTTCTTTTTATTTCTTGCTCATTAAAAGCATTATTTTTTATCAAACAAACAAACATCTGAGCTGTAGCATATGCACTTAAATTAGTTCAATAATTCACTTTGATTGATTCCATATTTTTACTCGTAACGTTGGCGTGTAGCGAGGATGAAGGAGAACGCAGGAGATTGTAGAGTTAAATAAAAACAAATGATTTTAATAA
>JAUMHQ010000048.1:7782224-7801630 GCA_032361165.1 Enteromius paludinosus
TCGCTGTACGTGATGCAACACTTATTATAACCGGAGGAGACTTAATATAATAAAGAGACTTGAGACTTGACTTGGACGCTAGCTCAAAGACTTGTGAGCATCTCTGTTCAACAGTCATTTATTTTAAATGTCACTTAGTAGCCACTTAAATACTTACAGTGGAAAATCAAGTGTGCTTAAGGACTTAAAAGCAGGAAAATAATGCCTATATTTTGCTTTGATATAATTATTTAGCTAAACAAATGAATGTGTGTTATATTTGCATTTTAGTTTAAATATGTTATGTGCATTTATTTTGCACGGACACCAAAAGTTACCAGTTGGGCTATTTGTAGTCTTGTCGTGACATAAATTGAAGTTTGCACAGATAGGTTTGGAAAGTGATTCTGTCACATACGTCCCCGGATAACATGTGTGAGTGTCATGGTTGTGTGGCATTTAAATTTTTATATTCATTACTCTGCTTTGTCCAGTGTTTATTATTTTAAATGTTTCCAGTTCATTTATTTACATTGAGGGCAAGGAAAATGTCACAGATGCTATTCGTATGTATTAAATTGCAACCTGAGGTATCCATAGAACAAATACAATGTACAGTTGTTTTGTTTGTTTTTAGTTGAATCTGGAAAAAAAGAGCAAATTGTGAAGTGACTTGTGGCCAGGTATGGTGACCCATACTTGGAATTTGTGCTCTGCATTTAACCCGTCCAACATGCACACACACAGCAGTGAGAAGTGAACAACAACATACACACACACCGTAAACACACACCCGGAGCAGTGGACAGCCATTGCAGTTGCGCCCAGGGAGCAGTTGGAGGAATAGTGCCTTGCTCAAGGGTCTCGTGGGATTGAAGGTGGAGAGAGTGCTGGGAATTCACTCCCACCACCCACAATCCCTGCCAGACCTGGGACTCGAACCTGCGAAGTTTGGGTTATAAGTCCCAACACCCTATCCATTAGGCCAAATAAACAGTAGATGATTTTGAAATACATACAACAACTACAATTTAGTTCATTTCTGTAAGTAAGTAGCAAGTTTTGAGACAATTATGCCAAAGAAGAGTCATGTTGTTAATTGTATTGAAATTTAATTTGAATTTTTTAGTTAAATTTGGAAATAAAAAGCAAGTTCAAGGATTATGTAACATTTACAACGAAGCAAACTCATGATAAACTGAAAAAAATAAATAAATGGAATAAATTGTGGGGGGTGGGGGTGCAATAAACATCAACAGGTAGTTACCTAATTTCCACAGAAAAAAATTATGCTAATATAATCTGGATTAAATTAGAAAATATGCCCCCAGTTTCAGAGACAAGGCTTAAGCTAGTCCCAGACTAAATTGCATGATTGAGGTGTCTCAGATGAAAATATTTTGCTCTGACATATCTTAAAACATGTCATGTCTGCATGTCTGCGTTAAGATGCACACCTGTTATATTTTCTTATAAAGCATTTTTGCTTAAATATCTTAATTTAACTAATGCCTAGTCCTGGCTTAAACTAAGCCCCGTTTGTGAAACCGGGCCATGGTGACATAAACATGGCAGTATCAATTTTTTTTGTTTTTGGTCTTAATGAGGAAACAAGCTTATAAATCATACAGAGCATGATCTTTTAACTAACCCTACCCCTAAATGTACATCTACATTTTTGCCAAAAAAAATAAAAAATAAAAAATAAATATATATAATTATTATTATTTTTTTTTATAAAAATTTAGATGTACATTTAGGGGTAGGGTTAGTAAAAACCATGTTAATAAAAGCCATGTTTCCATTTCATTACATCTGTTCTTGGACAGACATTAGCTTTGTGTAGGAGCTCTCCTCTTTAGTGCCTTCTCACCCGGGGCGTATTGCTTACATGATGGAACACAATGTATCCATAAAGACGCAGCTGAGTTCATTCACGGATGTGTTCAGTTATGTCAGGATGCCCTCTATGTAGATGGTCCATGTCCTTTACCAGCTGAAACAGCTTAATGAATAAGTAAAAAGCTCCATGCATGGTTTACCTTCGCTCTGCACAGAAATTATAAGTGGAAGTGCTGGGTGAGGTCTAGCATGAATTTATGTCTTGTCTCTGAGAGAGATGTTTGCTTTGAGATGCTCCTGAAGTCCATGCAGTAATGGCTTGTTAAGATCCTTGCACACTTTTTCCAGCAGCTTTGCGTTTCCCTCATGATTTAGTAATTCATATGGCAGTTTAGAAAAGGGTAAGCTATGTGCAGTAAAGCTGCCAATCTAGAAAACAGCGTTTTTGATCAATTAAGAAAATGGCAATTATTCATTAAACTGATTGCACACAGTATATAAACGTTTACTGAAATGATTTAAAGACAATGTTATGGTAGATCCCAAATTTATTGAAAAAAAACATTACAATAAGCGGGTATATTGTTTACATCTTCTGCATTTTTTTGTTTTGTTTTGCACCTGGGTAACATTTTAATTTGTCTCAGTGTCTCTCAGGTCAAGCTTGAATAACTCAGCTGGCGGGAAAAATGCATATTAGACCATCCAGACATACGGTACTGTAGGTCTGGGTGCATCACTAATTGTTCATTTTATCACAGTGCTATTGTTATTATTATTTTTATCATTACATTATAATTAACCCCAGTAAATTAACAACATTAAAATGGCAGTGCTGTAAAACATGAGAAAGGATAGAAAAAAAAGGCATCACGAAGCCACGTGAATTCTGTGTGGCTTGCAGTTTCCTCAAATAATTATGGTGTGATGTAGAGGAAACCCTTGACATCTGTAAGATTTCATTATCAGCTTTTCTGAGATGAAAATGGAATTACTCCTCACCTCTAAAACTGTTCACCTGTGTCTGTAATTTGATGAGTTTCACTGGAGTTGCATTTCCAAGCGACGGCTCCGTTATGTGAAGGAGAGTTTGTGCTCCGTCAAAACTTCATCAGTACAAGGTGAGCAAGACAATATGGTAAGACAGATTGTGCAGACACCTCTCACCAGGCCTCGTCACATCTCGTTTACGGCACAGCAGTGGTGCTTCAGTCGGGAGGACAAAGTGTCGACGTGGGTGTTCAGGCTACTTCCAGTGCTGAGGTTTGGAAAGGGGCGTGCAAAACAGCATAGCTTCAAAGCCGACCAATCCACTAATGAGTCTTAAAGGTGCATTCAGCATTTCTTCCCTTGTTAAAGAAGTTTTACTTACAAATAAATGCGTTCACTTACATATGTACATTCGAATACAACTATAACAAGAAATGTTTATCTAATCTGTTTAAATTAGAATGATTTCTGAAGCATCGTGTGACACTGAAAATTAAATCAGCTTTGCTTTACATAAATAAATTTTAAAATATTTTACAGTTACACTTTATTTTGGTAGTCTACTTTAGACTTTCTAGTAATTATAAGTAACTACATGTCAACTACATGCTAAATAATTCTCATTAATTGCATTAAAGTCTAGTAACTCTCAGAGTACACTGTTCAGGGAGGTTTAGGGTTAGTAGAATAAGTTGACATATACTTGCTCATAGTTTCTGATAGTCAGTATGTAGTATGTTATCAAAATAAAGTGTTAGAAGATAGTCTACAAATACTCTGACTGCTAGTTGACATGTAGTTACTTACTGTTAGTTGTACACTATCAAAATAAAGTTTTACCTATTTTACAATATTAGTGTTTGATCAAATAGGTGCGATTTCTTTATTATTCATATCTTTTGGCCTGTATTATGTAAAACTAAGCTGGTTTCGGACACAGCTTGCGTTCAGAAACAAGCGGACAGAGTGCATTACATTTAAACGCCACACTACTTTTAATTTGACTGTGCATCTTAAACAACTCTTGTGTTTCAAACACAATACTGGCAGGGTGATTAAAACGAAACACAACAAAGCAGCCAAAAGCATCTGTCTGAATTTGCAAGGCTGTAGCGGCAGGGCTTGGAAAAAGGTGATCAATTTAAAGATGCACCTTTTCCCGAGAGGTTTTTACTGTGCAACTGTCTAATAGTGAAAGCACAACAAGCTGTCCGCACTCTAATTACATTTTGAAAAATAAATAAAGGAGATAGACTACTCAACCTCATAACCATTGGCCATCAGTACATCTCTAGAAAGCCCATAGTGTTTTATGATGCAAATTCTTCACATATACTGTATCTGGTGGAGTTGACATAAAGCCAATCGGTAGGGTGTGCGTGCTCATATAATGATGAGATGCCGTTGCTCCACTAGCAATATCTAGGCAGTGTATACACACATACATACAAATCTGTCATATTCCACCTGCATCTGCTGCAAATACAAAAATAGACACAAAGGTTCACCATGTTTCCGCAAATGTTTTAGGAAAGAAGATTTTCGGCGACAGTCGACAGGCGCTTTCGGAACTTGTTCATGAGCATTTGGAAAATGTTCGACGACACCTGTGTGTTATATTGCTGTGATTTTGTGTTGCACTACCCAGCTAAACAGTTGCCACGCTCTGTTCATTCTCCGGTGGCGCTCAGCTGGATTGCAGAGCACTTTGTGATTTGCACAAGTGTCTGCAGTAATGGGTGTCCCTCCCAGCCAGCTCCCAGCAGATGGCTGTGATTGGCATGACAAACACAACAGAGCTCTGGCTCTCAATTACAGCTTAAACCCAGTCTCTCTGTGAGACTGGCACATCGATGGACTTCTCTGTCACACTGGTATGAAAACGTCAGATAAAAGCAAATTAATAAAATGAAAAATGTTGTAAATGGATGTAAACTGCTGTAAACTTTTTTTCAGAGACCAGGAGACGGTATCTTTAAGCAGAAGTTCCTCTTTATTTAGAAACTAGCTGTCATCAAAACGTCATCTGACTACGGCAGTGATACATTGTAGTTTTTAGAAAACGGTCAAAGCAAATACTTATACCGTGGAAAGCACATCAATAGGAAAATAAAGCCAAAACTCTGACATTTTAGGCAATTTAGGAATCCCAGCCAGCTCATGTCTGGGAAAAGAGAGCATATGGCCACCCAAATTAATATAAATTATTGTTAACACATTTACAGAAAGTCAGTGATCAGAAGCCTGTCTAGTCTCACGAGGCAACATTCTGTAAACTAAATGTTCCTGGAGCTCAAAGAGCAAAGCAAAGTGCTGTAAGTGCTGTAAGTGCGACATGCGTTTAATACCTCAAAGGTAGATGCTATTAGTTTAACTAACAAATCTAAGTCAGAATAAAATCTGGTTAAATGTGTTTGTGTGTGTAGCACCTACAGCTCTGCATACTGTACAGCTAAATGTTAGAAGCTAGTGTCTTAATATTTATTCCTGACAAGATCGCTTCTGTCTGATCTGAATGGTTTGTATAGCTCATTTTAGTGCTAATCACAGTGTCGTTCAGACCCGTTACAGAAGGACCCAGCAGCATGTTAGTTAGTTCAGCAAAGCCCTTCAACATCTCACTTTAAATGCAAAGAGAGTGTTTACATCCAAGTCTTAAAGGCACATCAGCAAAAAAAAAAAAAAAAAAAAGAAAACTGCCGTTTAATTTGTAAGGGTCAGAGAGGGGGTGGAAAGAGTATGGAAAAACATTATAAGTGGACCTTAGGGGAAAATAAATAAAAAATTGATCTGAGAACTTTAATGTAACCAGATTTGCTATGCACTGAAGCTGGAGGTGACTAATGCAACACATCTAAGTGTTTGGATATCATGCGTATCTGTTTTATCCGGAATCATTTTGTGTATTTCATTGTGCTGAGGGTCTCTGAGGACAGACCTCTGGAGGTTTAATTGGCATTCAGAGGACTCTGCATTTCCATTAATTTTTAAAGCCATCGTCATACTCTGCTTTTAACGGCAGAGGGGACGTTGAATGCTGATTTTGTTAGATTTCTCAGCACAAAGTGTGGCGAAACGTGTGACCTACTTTAAAGCTCGGAAAGCGGAGGGGCGGAGGGATGGACTCCGTTTGACCACCTTCTCTTTCTGAATTCCACTTTCTCTTTTTTATCAAAAAATCACCATCAACTTGTCTCTCCCCTCTCTCTCTCTCTCTCTCTCTCTCTGCTGTGCTGGCGACAAACCGGGCTTGTTTTAAACATTGATGGACCCCAGCGTGAAACGTCAGTGACCCCCGGTGATGTAGAGCATCAACGTGATTCATGAGACGTGTTCAAGAGTGCGCTGTGCTTTTACAAACAACAAAATTACTGTCTTTTTTCCTCTGTTCTTTATCATACGATGTTGATTTCTATCTCCCAGATTGGAGATCCCAGTTCCAGATGCGCCTTTGATCACCGTGTCTATTTTTGCTTTCTTTTGTTGCCATGAAAGAGAGAGCACAGCGAAGGCGGTTTTGCTACATCTGAGCTCCCGGGAGCAGGGATTCGTCCCTCATTTCTGGAGAAATTCAGATGGCGAGGAGCTTTGAACGACTTACAAATGGGTTCTCATTTGCCCGTTAGTCTTGATTGATCCCGTGTGATTTGGCATTGACTTGCTGAAATCAAACATCAGCCTTTATTTGCGGTGATGAAGAGTATGAGCTTGTGAAACACTCACCTCATTTAGGATATCCATTTTATTCACAGCATGTCAAAGCATCATAGATTTTCTTTTGGCACCCCCTTTTTACTGATTACTGTGTTTATGTAACTGGCACGCTGCAGCACGGCCCTGCATCCTCCAGAAATGTACTGCTTCATGTCATGCTTTTTATCGTCTGAGGTTCGGCAAACGCAGCTTTTATATATCCAAGGAGACGTTTAGTCATACCTCATTTAGACTGAGGATACTCATCACGCTCAATTAGGCACTCTGTGTTTTTCTTGTCATACCTTTTAATAATAGTTATAGAGTTTTATGCTCAAATCAAATAATTACTGCAGAATGTGTGTGTTTGCTGTAAAGACATCTGCTTTCACTCTGTTGACGGCAGGGGAGGTGATGTGGTTTGATTATTGGTAGTCTTTACAGATACACGGCAGACATGCATAATTGCAGTCTATGCATTCAAGGTTTTCTTGGCCAGCATTTAAGTGGCTTGTAACCGTATCTAATGGCTGAGAACTGCAACGCAGAAGTATCTGAATTTTGCTGAAAACTGAGTAGCCCCAATTGAGTAACTGTGCACTTCTAATAAGCGGTTTTCCTTTGCTGATTTGATTGCTCTTGTGTCTATTTTGTACAGAATAAAATGCATTTTCTAATGTGTCTGATTGCAAATTATTTTATAATTAACTAAAGGGCTAAAAACACAGCTGAAACTTGCATTGTGTTCCCTAGTGAAAAAATAAATACACTAGAATGCATTACAAATATATTTATATTTTATGCTACATAAATACATTTATATTTGTTACTTTAATAAAAAAAAAAGAATACCCTGATTTTTTTTTTTTGTTTTTTGTTTTTTTAATGCTAAGCGGGTATAGGTTACCTATAAAACTGCTAAATTTGTGCTTCACAAAACAAATGTTGTGCTTAATGCACTTGCATTGTGTGGAGGAAGGGCTGAAGTCCAAGTAAAGATATGTTGAAGTATATTTGATTGTGCTAAGGATTTGAACTATAGTATGATTGAAATGTATTTTTAAATGTATTGCTTTTTCACCATAGTTAAACCTTGTTGAGAAAATTGTTTATTATTATTATAGTCATGTAGCCAATCGATTTATATAAATGTATATACAAATATAAATCTATTTAATTCATACTCCTAGTAAATAAATGATAGCACTCCAAACAGAGCTTAATTATAATTTGAGCAATTCATGAATACATTTCGCATATTTAGTATGAAAGAAATGCGTTTTAAATGTTTTTTTGTTTAGTTCCTTTTGCTAGGGCTTTGTTTTGCAAGATGCAATGTTTCAGTGCATTCTGGGAAGACCTTAAATAATTAACACTGATCATATTAAACTGTTCTGACTGCTTTATGTTGGAACGATATTTGAATTCATAGTTGCCATGTTCCAATATTTGAAAGCAGTAATTCACATGCTCCAAAATTTCTTACAAAATTCTCTTCAAGTCTGTTTTCCCTTTTTGTGTATGTCTATTGTGTGTTATTTTTTTAAAGGTTTTAAACTCGTATGTCAATAATACGTCAGAAAATATGCAGGCTAGACAATGTCTCTTATAAGTGATTTTACTGTATTTATGACCGGAAATATTTTCTTTTTAACAAAAAAGAATAAATTTATGTCTGCGATTTACAAGAAATATTGCTAGGGATTATTTTATAGTCTCTTAAATTTAATAGGAACATGTCCCTACCATCCAAAACCAAATCTCTTGAATGGGCATGCAAAGATGGTCGCAATCCTTTGCTGGCCATAACTCCCTGTTATAGCTGCACAAATACGCTCTAAAATAGCAAAGTGCTTATGAAACTCCATTATTCTCCCAAATACCCAGAATTTGGGGGAATTTGAAGGAATTAATGGGACATGTAGAACTCTGTAGAGGCCTGCCAACTCCAGATGTTGCTGCTGCTGTGATTGATGTTTACTGCCTCCTTGTCGGTGGGTGGTTTTTATTTTTAATTTCGCTTTATCTGTGAGGAAGATCTATCACGGCAAGCTGAATGCTATTTGACAGCTATCGTTTTTCCTGTATATCATTGACATAACCGCTAAAGTTGTGATTCTTTCGTTTTTTTGCTTTGCAATTAAAGCGAAGCGCTTCGATAGAAAGTGCAACGCAGGCAGATCTAAACAGAGCTATGTGAGCTGAATTCAATTCCTTCAGTGAAACAGGAGCAGTCAGTGTAGACATGATAGCAACCCAATGAGAGGAGGTTTTCAAATACAGCTAAAAAAAAATCCTGACCGGACCACGACTCTCATGACAGGAGAGTGTTCTATTATTTAATATGGCTGCCAAACGATCATGGATCCACGGTTTAAAGCTCGCAAACATGGTTTCTAAAGAGGATTACAGCGCTTCCAGATGGATTCTGTAGCCAAAATACCAGCAATAACCAGCTCTACTGAATGTTGAACTTGCTATAATCCTTGACCACGCTGCTGATAAAAGATTACCCATAAGTAATCCTTGCATTCAGTTTGCCATTATCAAAGGAAGAAATAAACATAGAGGTCCTACTGTTAAGACACAAGATGAAAAGAAGAAAGGGCCTTTTGACCCATGCACACCAAATCACTTTTCTTTTTTAGTAAATTACTTTCTTCTTTCTTATTCGTTGTTTCTCTTTGATAGTTATTACTGAGGCTAAATCTCAGATTTTCTGGCATTCCAGGAATTGCAGGGCACTGTAAAATAATGATGCTTAGCTCAAGTAAATGATTGCAGTTCTTTGGTTTACTCTTAAGTCTCCGGAACAGAATAAATGCATCTCAGTGCAGCTTTTCTTGTCCCCCCTTAAGAGCAATGAGCTTTTACTTTTAAATTGTAACATATTCAGTACATTGTCTACGTGCATTATGATGAGTCATCAGTGTCTTATCAATGGAAATAAATAAGAATTTTGCTCAATTTTGCTAACAAAATATATATTATTGCCCTTACCTGACCCCCACTAAACTTTTTATATCATTCTTAGTAACATTTATAATTTTTATAAAGGTATATGAATATATAATTATTTATTCACCCATATTTTAACTGAGTATGCTGCAACAAGGGAATATATGCATTGATACATCTTTATTATATTTGTTATGTGGTTTATTTTGATAGGTTTAATTAGGTTTACAATTAATGTCACATGGTTATCTCTATTTTTCTTTTTCTTTTTGGACTTACACGGTTCTTCGTCACACGCACTTAGTTTTAATTAACAACATGCCATCTGAAAACTTATATTTTCAATATAATGCAGAAAAAGGAACAGAAATGTTGATCAGTTAAACTCAAAACTGACAGACTACATATTACAAGTTTTATTTTGTTAAAATGACAAAGCGTTAATTAAGGTTATTGTGACTGTTTGCTAGTTTCATTTTCATTGCTTACTTTTATTGAAGTGTTGAAATGTCTGTTCCTCTTGAACCTGTTGCAAAATTACACAATAATGCCTAGATTGCCTGGATTCAAATGCCTTGCTTTTGCCAGGCAACTGTAAATGTGGCAGTACCTTTAATGATAGCCTCCCAGGCTGACCAGCTAAAAAAGTGCCTAAAATCCAGTCAAACAACAGCAAACTTGTGCTGGTTTTAGAGGAATTGCTCCTGTCTTAAAGAGACACTCCTCCAGAACCCTTCTTAATTGTATTTAACTACAGATTTGTTAAAACAAAGGCAGCTTTTGTCACGGCAACTTGATTCAAGACATTTAAAACGATTTGAACTCAAAAACAGCCACGCAAGCCCCATCCTTCATTCTCCTTTCTATGAACACCTCGTTTATTTTTGACAGTGACCCTTCGCAAGAAAGGATGCAAACAATCCAGAAGCTGTTGACGTCTCTTTCCTGTTGTTGTTGTGAACGTGCAGTACAATGAAAAAAAAAAAAAGTGAACCACAAATAATCAGTTATCTCTCAGCCAGCATCAGCTTGGCAAAATAAGCAAAACAATCCCATATTACATGCTGGGCTAATTAGGCCCCAACTTGCGTTATTTATTTACAAAGCTCAGACAGACATTACACTCCCCTGCTGCCAACCCTTTGTGGCCAATCGGAGCAGAGCCGACGGGGACAGCGTCTACAACACGCCCTCTGCTCCCAGCCTGCTATCAGCCATGTGTGAAAACAGAGGAGCGCTTGTCAAAAAAAGTGCTCCTCAATTCCTATAAGCGTTTCGCCTTTTGACACATTAGTCATTTGGTTTGTGTAGCCCAGATAAAGCATTCAAATGAGGCAGAGGAGATAAGTAATCTCATTTACATTTGTTGCTCTCCTTAAAGCATAAACAGCCAGATGCTCTATTTATGAGACGGCAACAATTAGCAAGTAAAAATTCACATATGAAATCCCATTAATATTCAAGGCCGAGAGACTTTGGAAAACAACAATGTGGACGTAGCTCGCGCCGCAGTTTGTCATAATAACATTACGGTGAAATTCATTCACCTCCATTCTTTCCGAACAGGTGAAGGCATCTGAAATCTTGCCGTGTCGGTCTTGTTGCTGTTTTATAACAGAGCCCAAATCTGTTTTGGCCCCAGGCAATTTGATTTGCCCTGTTTGGGTTTTGGTGATTTTTGATTTGGTTAGAAGCCCAGAGAATTCACTTTCTCTCTTCCCCGTCTGCATCAAATGTCTCTAATGAGAAGCCTTTGTCAGCACTCATTGTTACGGCCTCTAAGTTGCCACGTTGAAATTGGAGAACAATGCCACTGTAATCAGTCGTACTGGGGATACGAATGCAGAAATTAAGTCACCTGATTGACACTTGGTGCGCTTGACAATGCTTCGCCGTTTTGACAAATTGTGACTATTGATCGTCTGAAGACTTCATTGTGTTTCGCATGGATTTCCTGGTCATGTGTCACTCCCCTTTATTAAGTTACTCCAATATAGCAGCCGCGATTTGTGCCGGTGCAGAGGATCCTCTGATATCTGCCTCCCTCATCGTTACTGTGGAAACCGCTGCGAGCCGATGAAAGTTTGCTGCACACATGTCTCCCACATAGGTCTGTCGTTTGCGCTCAAAATGAGACACAGAATTAAAAAATAACACGCCTATATTGTGCTTTCAGATATTTGTTGATGCTGGCCTGCACTTGTCATAGGAAGTGTCATTGTGGCGCTTCGCTTTTCATCACTCGCCGTGCCACTATCATTATGAAGCACATTTTTCATTTTACCATGCCGTTTCATTCCTCTGATAAGAGTTTAAAAGTGGTTTTGACATGACGATGATGGCTGCAAGAAGTAAATAAGCGCCACCATGGCTCTGCATACTTCAGACGCCGTCTGAAAGCAGGATTGCGGTGTGGTGGTGTAGATCCCTCCGGAGATGAAAAGAACGAAACTGGATTCCACCTGGGAGTTATTGTGTGATGTCATATGAAAATATACCACGTTAGTCGGGAGATTAGTGGGTGAGAACGATAGAAACACGTTGTTTACTTTAGAGGGAACGGGAGACGATATCACACTTACCGAGAGTGGATTTAAAAAGCGGAAGAAAATAGAGCGAAAGCTTGATTTGGAAGATTGTTTTGAAATTCCGTATTTCTTAATCCTGCTTTCGGGAGCCCCCTAGCACTGTGCTATAGGGAGGTGTCCCTCATCTCAAGCACCTGATTCAACTCATCGGCTCATTAGTAGAAGCTCCAAGACCCGAATTGGGTGTCAGATTAGCGAGACACCTAAAATGTGCAGAGCTGGGGGGCTCCCAGGAGCAGGATTGAGAGACAATGATCTAAGACGGTTAATTTTCTATAGCCTTGCATAATTAGAGTAGGTCCAGGGTGAGTTTAAACTGCAGCGCCGTGTCTATAAACAATTTATTTCAGCGACTGAAATTGAAGAGTTGGCATTGCCAAGGCCGGTAGTGTGAGAAGTGGCACGGCTGTTTGGGCATTACGCAGGGTGAATCAGATTTTAAGCAACTGTAATTGATTAACCGTTCAAGCATTTACTTGAGCAAAGCAGGAAAATTGAATTTCAGACCTCCATAATGTGGCTTTTCAAATAACCGAGCTAATATAAGAGTTTTTGAATCTACTCAATGTCTGGATTGTTGGAGTGAAGGGGTTTGGGTCAAGTGGTGTGCTCAGAATACAGTGTTTAAGGTTTAGATTTTGCAGTATATATTATATTATAGCATGCTAAATAATTAATCTGTGTGTCCAAAATGGCCAATGATTTAAACACACGTTTTCAGAATTTAAACACAATATTTGTAAAAAAAAAAATATATACTTTATATATAAATTACATTTGGAAACAAATCCGGGTATCAAACATTTTAAAGTGCAATTATATTTCACAATAGAACTGTTTTTATTGCATTTGTCAAGTAAAAGCAGCCTTGGTGAGCATGAGATATGTCTTAGAAAACCATTAAAATATCTTTCTAACTCCTTCAATGTTTTAAATTATAGTGTTTATATATGTATATTGTTTTACGTCTCATAAATGTTCATATTCCTTTGTTTGTAAGTCATCTTAATGTACGAAAACACAAATTTTCTGTTACAGAAATCAGCCATTAACATGTCTAAATGGTATCATCTACCCACCCACATGACATTCAAAACTTAAAAAGGGTTAGCATACAGAATCATGTTATTATTATTTTCATGTCAAAGCTGCTTTTTGCGTAACAAAAATGCAGATCACTGACTTGATAATAAAAAAAGATCCCAAAAACTTTGCATTTAGCCCAACACATTTCAAATTGTTGAAAAATATTTGTTTAATTTTTCTTTGGTTACCATGCGATATCTCGCCTGCTGGGCCAGAGGCTGCCACTGGTGCCCCTTCAAAACATATAAATAAAATGGTACCCTTTTATTTTATGTTTTCTTGTATTGTTATTTCTAATGTAGCCATATGTATTGTAAATGTTTATTGTATTATATTTATAAAAAAGCCTTTTCCGTTCAGTGCACTAGCTGCAGGATGGCGAATCTATGTGCAGTAATATTCAGTTGACAGTAGCTTTGGACCTTTGCGGCTTATATCTGACTCTTTATTGCATTGTTTTTAACGGCGTATTCTAAGAGTCTCACCGGATTACAATAAAAAAGCAACCATTTACATGGTCAAATGCGCCGTTTTGGGAGGGAAAGACAATCATCCATATTTGATGATATTGTTTGTTTGTCTCATGCTTTGTTCTCCTGAGTCCCATCTCCACTCAACCAGCGTTGGACTGGCATCACTTCCAACGTTAAGTGCATTTTTCATGGGGCAATCTGTGAGATTCTCTTCATGGAAGCGAATCCTGCCTTCTACCGCCGCTCCCTCTGGACGCACCTCTTGTAACAAAACAATCACGCTAGAATTTTATGAACAAGAGAAACTGATCAACGGCATCTACAGGTCGGTTTCTCCAGCAAGACTTCACAAAGGTCACCCTTGGCGCTTGCAAATTCA
This sequence comes from Enteromius paludinosus, assembly GCA_032361165.1. NCBI lineage: Eukaryota > Metazoa > Chordata > Actinopteri > Cypriniformes > Cyprinidae > Enteromius > Enteromius paludinosus. The sequence continues at coordinate 7,796,213 of JAUMHQ010000048.1, forward strand.
GAAAGACTGCTTGTCACAGGGCATGAACTGCTGACGAGAGCATGGCGGGTCGTGACGGGCATCTGGCCCAGAAGGGCAGCAGTTCACCCCCATGTCCGTGACTCGTGTTCACTGTAATTCTATCAAGCACTCGGGTGAAAAAACCCAGCGATCTTTCAGGCTGCAAAGGTCACGTGCATTGATTCCAGCAAAATGATGGTGTGTTCCTTGTTTCTGGTCTTTTCTCGCTCCTCTGCGGTCGTGAGGCTGCCTCGCTAATTGCTCCAAAATGAAAGTGCCCTGATAACCCGATGCTTCCCCTATCAATCTTTGTCGTATTTATCTTTAATTGGTCTTACAAAGGTTTTTATAGCTCTGATCCGTCCCATTTTTTGCAGATGACATTTGCTGGCTTGACTGGCATTTTATTCACTTTCTGCGCACACAAATTCCGCTAGTTCGCCGTATCAACATGCCCATCAGAACTCATCCGCCTATGTGGGTAATAGCCTTCTTTCCGATGTCCCCCTTTTCTGTGCAACCTTTTGAAACGCCTGCACTTTTGATTGAATGACGGTCATTTTCAACAGACATTAGGCAAAGATAACACGCTGCTGAACTGATAAAAGCAAACCAATGCGATTCTTTTCAAACCAGGAAGTCATCTGTAGTCGGAGCAACAATGTCTGCTCTTGTGATTCAAGCGACGAAGCTGAGTTTGTCTAAAAGGAACATGTTTTCTGCGCTTCCACTGTCGAGTCGTCGTTTAATGTCCCTCTATAATTACCTCTGATAGACACAGATCGGTCGCGCTCGGCGTAATTGCCCTCTGTACATCTGACCTTTACGTCGGATCTGCCGAAATAAGAGTTCGTAACGACATCCAGCACGTTTCAAGGACCTCCGGGGCCCGTTATTGTCCTGACGCCGGAGATTTATCAAACCGAGAACAGCAAAACATGTTTTGAGTTGGATAATGAAAACAGCCAGTGCTTCTGAAAAGTATCAGAATTTTTCGTCAGCTCGGCTGTTAATTACCCCGTTTCCCCAGGGTTCTTGCTCATGGTTTGGTATGAAAAGGCTCATTAACGCCGTGCTCTTCTCATTGGGCTGATTTTGTCAGTCGAATCCCGGCGCCCTCCTCTTCCTGCCAATTGGTAGTGCTCACCGGCATTCATATTATCTTCAGCTTCTGCAGTTCTTCAATCATGCCTTCAGACGTTAGGCCACACACACTGAAAGCCTCTGTGTCAGTGCGCTGGTCTGGTGCACGTGCCAATAGTTGAGATTATAGCTCATATCAGTCTGTTACTGTGCTTCAGGCAATTTTTCAGCTAACAAGGACTGGAATGACACTTGAAGGGATCGTTCACCCAAATATTACATTTCTGTCATCATTTTCTCACCCTCGTGTCATTCCAAACCTGTATGTTTTTTTTTTTTTTCGTTTTTTTGTTAAAATATCCCGGACACTTTTTTCTACACAATGAAAATGAGAGTGGACTGAATCTTTCGAACTCCACAAATGATAAAAACTCCATAAAAGCACAATTTATGCAATATATTCTATCCTAGAGCCATATTATAGTTTTGTGCGAGGAACAGAATGATGTTTCAACCATACTTCACTGAAAGACTTGATTTGAGAAGCACAGACTTCCAGTGAATAATAATTGTTGTCTATTTATCACATTTAAAGTGTCATGAAACCCCAGAACACATTTTTTGAGACGTGAACCAATATGTACAGACTGTATTTCATTTTAAAACACTAATAGCGTATTTAACTATAACTAATTTCGTACTTCCAGGTTGAACAGCAAAGCTGAGGTTACGTCATGCGGTGTATAAATGATAAGTGATTGCCTTTATCACCCTTTACTGTACACTCCCACTTTTCACCCTAATTTCTGGAGACGGAGATTTCATGACACTTTAAAAATTCCTTTGTCAGTAAGATTTTTAATAGCTTTTAAAAAGATTATATTTTGTAATATTGCTGTTTTGTATTTGAGTATATTGTAACAAGCAGAATTTTTAGCATTACTCCAGTCTTTAGTGTCACATGAGAAATCATTCTAATATGTTGATTTGCCGATCAAGAAGCATGTTGTCATTATTATTATCTGAGTTGAAAACAGTTGTCCTGTGGAAACTTTAATACGTTTTGTCAAGATTCATTTATAATTAAATACAAAGAAAAGGTTTGTTTTGTATGTTATTGTACATCATTTTATAACATTATTTTCTGTAACATTACAAGTCTTTACAGTCACTTTTGATCAGTATATCATAGCTGGATATGTTTTAATGAATAAAATAAATGAACAAATCAGTTTTTATAATGGCTGTTAATCAGTACTTATTAAGCGCATATTCTGCATGACCATATTCCACATCCCTAATCCTACCCAATACCTAAACTTAACAACTTCCTCGACAATAAGTAGCAAATTAGGCATTTGAGGCAAATGTCATAGTTAATGGTTCGTTAATAGCGAGAACTGGCCCTTAAAATAAAGAGTATTTATGTATGTATTAAAACACAGTTTCTTGTGTACTTAAAAAAGAAGATCTCATTTATCACAACATCAGCTTTCATTTTTTTAGTCGCTGTATTCTGTATTTCAGTCACCTAATGTGTTTGTAATTTGTGTTTTTAAGTGTCTTCATTTTAACCCGTGCACTAAATCGTCAAAGTGCTCTCCAGGACCCCGGTCTGGCAGTTATGTGGTGGCATTATGCATTTGAGACGAGGAAGTCTCAGGCCTTTCAGACATAGCTCATCCCATCTGAGAGGAAGTGTCTTACTGTAAACTGCTGAAATGGATGCTTGCCTGCTGCTGATCTGCCTCCTCCTCCTCCTCCTCCTTCTTAAAGTGACACTTCACTCAAAAACCTAAATTCTGTCATTTTTTACCCTCACGCCATTCCTGTATGACTGACTATCTTTCATTGAGCAATGGGTTTTCATGCAATTATGAAAAAAGAGGCTTTTAAGCTTCAATAAGGACACAAAAGCACCATGAATATTTTCACTGGAGATTTCCAGTGGTTACACAATTTCAGCTATCATATGGCTTAATACGAAATATAGCAATACTTATAAGCTGTATGGGCCACATTCATGATACTTTTTGGTGTTTAGTAAGATATGAGGGTGAGTAACTGATTGTAATTTTCAGGGGCACTATTGCTTTAATGCACATGGAGGAAGATTGTGTGTTCTGAGATACTCGGTCATCATCAGCGGCTCTGACAGACTGACAGCAGCTGATTTTCTCTGACTCAGCTCACAGAGAGAGGTCGTCAGATCGACACACAGAATCCCCCTTCAAAACTGTTATTTCACACAGGGGATTCGTCTCTGACTTGTTGAGATATTAATTGAAGTGCATGGGGTGAACCTGGTACGTTTGTTTGCACTGGAAAAATAGGGGTGTCATGCACCTATATTTTTAGCGGGCATTAGAGTCACACACTTGGTGCTGTGTTTGAGAAAAGACATGACCGAAGAAATAGATACTTTAAATGACAGTGTCTTATATAAACAGGAGAGTCTGACAACTGAATCTAATATTTAGTTTTAAGTCGCACTTTTTCTAAATCGATTTTACACATTCCTCTAAAGTCAACACACTTTTCTCAAAACAGTTCATTAGGGTGAGTGAGCCGAACACTTTGTAATTTAATTAAAGTTTTTTATTCATTTCATACAAATCACAAACCATGTGAATAATTTTTTCAAAACACTGCACAAACTCTTAACTGTTTTCAGTATTTTTCTCAAATGATTTGACACTTTTCTTCTAAGAAATGTAATTGCTCTCAAAACAATTAACACAGCCATCTACGCTCAGGCTTATCTTAACAGTTCAACTTTTCAACTGCAGACTGATTCACTGCATTGTTTTCCTAGTAATGTGTTCATTTAAAAGTATATATTAACATCAGAATGTTCTGAACCATTTCTATTGAAAAATGTTTGGACATTTACACGTCTTGCTGTTATTGTTGATAGTGTAGATGTGTACAGCAGTAGGCAACGTCTGTTCTTTACATTAATTGTAAATGTCCAGATATGTTTAAATGCTTAGATATGCACAATATAAATAGAACAATCCTCCCTGTTAAAGAACTTTCCAATAAACATGTATTTTCAAAAGTGTATTTGTGCATACAGCCGAATATGTTTCATAATCAGTAGAAAACACACACATACATTACATACAATACATTAATAAAAGCATTACAGGATATAATCGCAGTGCTTCATTTAACTGTTTGGTTAAGAAGAGCCGGTGTTTAAATAACTGTGTTAATTGCTTTGAGAGAAGTGCATTGCTTGAGAAAGGAGGCAAAGTGGCAGAGAAAAGCTGTAACAAAGCAAAATGGATGACCACTGATCATGTGGATTTTTGTTAGAGTTAAGTAGCTTTGGCATTTTGTTTCATGGGTGAATAAGTTTAAGTGGGCAGATGATGACAATTCAGTTTGAACCAAATGATCTATACAAGACCCATCTTTTTAAACTTTGCACATTTAATTAGGAATGTATTCATTTATTTGTTTATTTAACTAATATATGTATATATTAATTTTAATTTAAATGTGTCTGCTTTACTTTAATCAGTGGAACTGAACTTGCCAAATCTAGTTAAATTAACATCAGAAATTAAATTTACATGCACACTTAAAAAAGTTTTAATTAAAAATCTCAGGTCAGTGTTTCTGTATCTCTCAAGAATTAAATCTATTAAAAGAAATAGCAATTTTTTTGTTTTATATATGAATAAAAATCACTCATTTATTCATTCAATCAATCAATCTTTTAGGAAGTTGTGATTAATTCACGATTCAACGATGCTACTCAGAAGTCACTGTGAGTGAATCTGCCAAATTCAATTAAATTTAATTAGATAATAAATATATTAATCAAATGAAATTATTTGTTAAGTTATAACAACTTTTAGTTTGAAAGTTTTTCCATAGAATCAGAGCACTTGGAAATAAATTGACAATTATTTATATATATATATATATATATTACCTTTCAATTAACTCTTCAAAATAAAATAAAATAAAAGATGATAAAAAATATCTATTTTAATTCGTCTGGCACAAAATGTCCTACTACAACCTCTCTTCTTTTCAATATTTACAATTCTGCCTTGCCACAATTTGTTGCAGAAAACACATTGTGAACTTGAGCCTGACAACAACTGTCTGATAAAGAATTAAAAGTGGGAATATTAAGACCTGCGGCCTGAGTCTCCACCCCCGGCCGGTCTCTTATGAGTGGCATGTTTAAGAAAACACCAGGGGCCTCATGTATCAACGCTTTGTGCGTACGCCAGATTTGACGCTCACGTTGGGATTTACTAACAATGAAATGAACGTGAGAATGTGCGTTGGTTCACGTCAAGTTCATGTCTGGCG
>JAUMHQ010000048.1:7809805-7830653 GCA_032361165.1 Enteromius paludinosus
ATGCCGGAGACCTGGGTTCGAGGCCCGCTCGGAGCGAAGACGAGTTGTGGCGGTAGCGGACCCAGGGGGGTTACATATACACATAGCACTAGGTCAGTGGGTAGAGCCAACAATGAAACAACATGACATCTGACAAGCAGGGCGGAGACATGAGTCCAGTAAAACAAACCTAAAACATGGAGCTGGGCGCTGGAGTGCACATCCAGCTGATCGTTACTAGAGGTATATTATGTCGCACTTCGGTTGCATTTTATTTTTACAGTATGTGTACTTATAATGTACCAAACAGTGTACTTACCCAAGAAAGTACTAGTACCACAAGGTAACTAATAGGGGTAGGGTTACGTTTAGGGGTAGGTTCAGGGTTAGTATTAAGTTACTGCCTAGTTATTGTAATTACTACAAGTTAGTACATATGCACATGAGGAACAGGACTGTAAAATAAAGTGCGAAAAAATCTGAATCTGGTATGTTATCAAAGAGAAACATGCAAAATATGCATAGCTGGGTACATTTAAGAGAACCGCTGACTAGAGTAATAGCATGTACCCTAGGGTACTACTTATTTTAGGTAAATACAAAAGTAAGCTGTTCTTTTAAGAGTACTCCTCCAGCTGTTATACACCTAATTGGACAATTTATTTTGCACATTTTAGTGTTATAGATATAACAGATGGATAATAAAGAGCTATCCTTTCACATTCATTTCGGTGCCCATTGCTTGGCTGAGGGTCAAAGGCAGGCTCATTTGCGTAATTTGGGTGATCTAACCGTTTAACCTCCAGACCTGTTAGGTAGCAGTTACTGAAAGCAGAAGAGAAACTGATGGAATGACGCAATGAATCAGAAAAAGGCATGCCCTGGCACAAACCGTGTACTTCTGTATACCATGTTAAAACTCAGCGCACGCGCCCCTGCGTAAATTTGTAGATATTCAAAGTATCACGTGTCTTATTGCTTAAATGAAGCACCCTGAGTTTTATTGCTTATAAAGTGCAGAGGTGAAGCTGGGTGGGGACTTTCACCATTTGTCCACGAGCGACTGCATATAAACTTTCGGTTGGTCTCAAAGCAGTGCTGCGCTTCGCAAGGTGAGCCTACGCTTACATGAGAGTGTCGTTTACTGTGTACAAACACCGATACATTGCACTTGGTCACTTTCTCCCGCTTCCTGTCTGGTTTCTTAGGGGGATTTTAAACTCGTCGCAACACAAGGGGGCTCGATGCTTAAAGCTGCAAACCGAAAGTATGTTGCAGACCAAGACAAGGCGCCTGAAAGGTAAGGCGTGTGTTTGAGAGCGTGCTGTGGGACGCGTGCTTTTCATAACCCCCAGAGGGATCGTATTATTAAGTAGCATAAGGACTAAATGTATTTTATTTATTTCGTTCTTTAATATTCATGCAGAACATGTTTTCATTAAAGAGCCATTTGAGTAACGTTAGTCTTTCGTGAAATTGTTGGTGGTGTTAAAGGGACATCTGAGGTTTTGGTGTCTCTGGCACATACAGATGGAAGTTATTCACATATTTAGTGACGAGTTGCTATTGGGACGTCTTTGGCCACCTAAACGCTGGACTGTGACGCGAGGTTTTAACCCTCTGCTATTTCGGCAGTAGACATTTCTTCTCTGTTTAAAGAAAGTATCTCTGCAAATGAGTCACGGTTCTGCAATTTTGAACTTAACGAAATGTATGTCAGCTTGTTATATGCAGTTTTTGGATTGACAGACACCCGTGTAAACGTCTATGTGAGTGTTTAATTCTGTCAAACGATTAATCTTCCTAGGGTCAGGTGACAGTTTATCTGCCAGATAACACTGGCATCCAGTCTGTTGAACAGACTACTGGGTGAAATAAGTCAGTGATGAAGGCTAGGCTTGTGTAAATATGTGTGAACAACAAGCGGGGTCTCTGTATAGTGAGGAACACATCTTTTGCTGTTTTAATAAAAAAAGCATTAAGCATTTAAAATAATGTCATGATTTAGTAGGCTATATTAGGTAAAGTAGTAACATGCTTAACAGCATTAGCCAGTAGCTTTTATTGTGTTATATATATATATTGTAGAATTTGTGGAAGGTAAATCAAGCAGGCAGAGACCTGGATGCAAATGCAGGGCGTGGCATCGCTTTATATACAGTGGGTACGAAAAGTATTCAGATCCCCTTAAATGTTTTACTCTTTGTTATATTGCAGCCATTTGCTAAAATGTTGCTAAAATTGCTGGGCATTAAAGAAAAGTCAGAGTTGTTGTGAAGCCACTCCTTCGTTATTTTAGCTGTGCGATTAGGGTCATTGTCTTGTTGGAAGGTAAACCTTCGGCCCAGTCTGAGGGATATATCTCTGTACCTGGCCGCATTCATCTTTCGTCCTGTCCCTGCAGCTGAAAAACACCCCCACAGCATGATGCTGCCACCTCCTGCTTCACTGTTGGGACTGTATTGGACAGGTGATGAGCAGTGCCTGGTTTTCTCCACACACACTGCTTAGAAACAAGGCAAAAAAGTTCTATCTTGGTCTCATCGGACCAGAGAATCTTATTTCTTCCTTCAGGTGTTTTTTTTTTTAGCAAACTCTATGCAGGAGTCTGCCATAAAGCCCCGACTGGTGGAGAGCTGCAGTGATGGTTGACTTTCTACAACTTTCTCCTATCTCCCGCCTGCATCTCTGGAGCTCAGCTACAGTGATCTTTGGGTTCTTTTTTACCTCTCTCACCAAGGCTCTTCTTCACAATCCTCATGATTCTCATTTTCTCTGACATGCATTGTGAGCTGTATCATCTTATATAGACAGGTGTGTGGCTTTGCTATTTGCACATATTTGTGAATCGATCCTGCTCGGTTCATTTGGATTTTGAGACTCACTTTCTGCGTTTTTTTTGCATTGACCAAGGTTCACTGAAAGCCAAGACAGGCAGCTACCACTAGGTGGCAGTCAACAACGTCTCCAAGACGCTTCAAGAAAGCTACTTGAAAAACTCAAAACACTCTGCCCAAGTTCACAGAGGGCAAAAGCTGCTTTAAAAGAAAAAGGTTGATTTAATTTAATCAATTGCAGTTAATGGATAAAGAATATCCATTTATGACATTATTTTTAATTTTTAACAGTACTGTAGTTTTGCAGGGAGATTTCTTGAATAGTCTTGGATATGTTGTTCTCCACAGTTCTTCTGATTTTAGTCTGTCTCAGTTTATCCTGTTTCTTCATGTTATCCCGGGCAAACTGGATGATGATTAGATCAGATCAGAAAAAAACTCATCAAGTGAAATGGATTCAGTTGGAGTGTGATGTGTTGCGTTGCCCCGCCCCGTGTGACGTCACACGCATGCGGCCGGAACTGTTGAGGATGGCAGATGGAGATAAGCTGCTTCTGATATTGTTTATTTTAACAGTTTTATTAAATGCTAAACTAATTAAATTTTATGCATAGGATAGCATGCATTTCACAAGTATTTTGTGCTGTTTAAAAAGTTAGTAATAGTGCCATCACATGGTAATGTGACGTCACACGGGGCGGGGCAACGCAACACATCACACTCCAACTGAATCCTTTTCTCCAGATGACTTTCTTTCTGATTACTTTTATTATGAGTGCGTTTCGCCTGATGACTTTTTACTGATGACATTTAACATGAGTCCGTTTTGCCTCGTTTTTTCCGAGACCTGGAGCGTTTCAGGCTAAGTCACGATGCATGACACATTTTCAGGTGCGAGGACGCAGAACCTGATTTTGCTGAGGTCGGCGTGTCCCACTTCTGAAGACGTCAAACCAAACTAGAGCTTTTTGGTTATAAAGATGTTGCCTGTGTTTGGAGAAAGAAGGGAGAGGCATTTAACCCCAAGAACAGCGTTCCCACAGTGATACAGTGGTGGGAGTATAATGCTGTGGGGATGTTTCAGTGCATCTCAGCTGCTATCTCTATGCGTTAGAGGATCTTACAGTAGGATGGCTTTGGAGGCGCCATACCACACAGTGATGCACCTTGTCAGAATGCTTTTATTGGTGCACATAATGATGTGGGGACTCTAACTCTTCTCAGTTTGCGGAGGAGTAGAGACACTGCTGTGCTTTCTTGGCCAGTGATGTGATGTTGTTAGTCTAAGAGGGGTCCTCTTAGATGTGCATACCCAGGAACTTGGTGCTGCTCACTCTCTCCACAATCGCACCATTGATGGTCAGTGAAGCATCTTGAGTGTGCACTCTCCTGAAATCAACAACCATCTCTTTTGTCCACGTTGAGAGAGAGTTTGTTGTCTCTGCACCACGCGGCCAGGCGGCTCTACTCGATCATGTAGTGGGTCTCATCTCTGTTGCCACTCACTCTCTCCACAATCGCACCATTGATGGTCAGAGGAGCATCTTGAGTGTGCACTCTCCTGAAATCAACAACAATCTCTTTTGTCCACGTTGAGAGAGAGTTGGTTGTCTCTGCACCACGCGGCCAGGCGGCTCTCCTCGATCCTGTAGTGTGTCTCATCTCTGTTGCCGGTGAGCAGAGTGAAGAGGAGAGGGCTCTGCACAATATGTAGTTTTAGAATGGCTTGCATTTATTGCAGGTATAATTACAGTACGGTTCCTATCACCCCTCATCAGACTGTTGTACACATGTTAATGTGTTTATTCTTGTTGCCAACTCACTGGTGCTCTTTGAATGACAGTCAAAACCTTTTTTGAGTGAAATTAATGTTCTAGTTCAATAATGTTATTTTTTCTTTTTTGGTACTAAATTATATTTATGCAGTAGTTATAATCCATATACTATACATATATTGTCATTGGATGTGTAACAACTTTCAAAAATATGTTCCTGTGGCACCAAAATTTAAGATGCCATATAATTCTTGGTTCAAATTCATACTTGCTCTGCAAAAAAAAAAAAAAAAATTTAAAGTAAAAAAAAATAGTAAAAATAGTAGTTTTAATCATTATTTTTGATTCGTGTTTTTATATTCTAATAAAGAAGCTTATCAATCAAAATTTTTCATATATTTTTAATAGTTAAATTTTACAGTTCAAAACAAGAGACAGCACAAATAATTGGGATTAACATACAGTAGGTGGACAACCAAAATGACTACTACCGCCGCGTATACCGCCGCAGCAAAGTCCCGGATTTAAATTTATTTCGTGTTAAAGTCGTTCGTGAAAATACCGCCAGGTGGCGCAAAGTTTCAAAACTGACTACAGTTTTGTTTTGTTAAATAGAGATAAAATAACCAAATAAAACAATAACAACATTATAATATAACACCCTTAAAAATAATAGTCACTATTCAACTAACGGAACTTGCGACCATAGTAGGCTAACTATGCCTTTGGGAAACGCACCCCATAAAGTGTTTGATCACTTTATCCTTCTCTAACCATCACGACTTAAAATAAAACTCTAGATATGCCCACTAAAACAGTTCAAGCCTATAACAATGTTTATATGTTAAAATGCGCTATAATAATAAATGTGGGATATGCTTGTGCGGAGATGCTGAAGTGCACTGAGCAGGGGTGCGTTTCCCAAAGGCATAGTTAGCCTACTATGGGCGCAAGTTCCGTCGTTACCAGCATAGTTCAACGATTCAGTGTTTCCCGAAAGCATAGTTCAAACGAACATTCGCAGTCAACGTCACAAACGTACGTGGTTTGAACTACAGCATTGGACCTGTGGTTAGAAGCATAGTTTCTTGTTAGTAAGATATATGGGCTTTAATAAACATGCTCTTGGGCACAAGAAGCAAACTAACATGCATTACTATCTTTATCTTCCATTCTATCTAAATATAAAAAGCGATCTAATTATGTATTTTTGCACGTCCATTCTAAACGCTGTTTTTGAAAAGTGCGCATGCGCAAAAAAGGGAAACTTTTACGTATGACGTAAGAGGGAACACGCGATGATTCAAAGATCAAATAAAGCAAAATGTCAGTGAAAAAAAATCATAAATTAGTCAATATGTGTCATGTTCAATACAGCAGCATCTTGGAGATCTCTAATCAGTTTAATAGGCAGAAGGTATATCTTCACACATGCGTGTGACGTCATTAACAATGGCCCTATGTTGTTGAACGAATGTCGTTCAAACGACGGAGATGTGACCGTGTTCGGGAAACAGTGGTGTGTAGCTAGTTCGTTTCCAAAACAATGCATCGTACTATGGTGGTTTATCAGCGAGTTACATCGTTGTTCGGGAAACGCACCCCAGCCTAGCTGTTTTTTTTCAGCAGGAATTTCAACAGTATATTTTGACAGTATATTTACTGCTCATTTTAGCAATGTATTTATTTATATATGTCTTTGATCGCCCAACCATAATTTATTTATTTATTGAGTAGCCAAAGGCATATTTTGACTAGTAAATAATAGATAAATAATGCATATTTATATTTTAGCAATTGTTTGTATTAATTTATTTGTTTGGTGAATGACACTAAAGTTCATTCATTTTATGCATTTATATATTTATTGAAAACAAGGTATCTGATTGGACACGGTGTGTAATGAATGTAAATGTGTATGCATTTCCATGAAAATAACAATCTTTGAGATTATCTCGATGACAGAAACCCAAGACAAGGATTAAATACTCAGGTTTTAAATAATCCAGAAACGGAGACACATCGCGTTTAAGATCTTCCTTTCGGCCATGCAGATTACACTAAGTTAATCTGTGTATCTGGAAAACATTTTCCTTGCTTTTCGCAAAGTGCGATCCTCCCCTAATATCAAACCACCTCTGATGAAGAGATTACAGATATGTACAGTGGTTTATTGGAAGTGCTTAAACAAGCTATTCGTTGGCCCAAGGCTTTCTGAAAGCGGTGCCGAGATCCATTCCAGGATTACACATATATCTAGACGCATCTCTCGAATCGCAAGCCAGCGAAGTGCTCAATGACTTGGGACAGTCATTTCACAGTCGGCATGTTCTGTGTCGCTCCCTCTGAAGATAAAGAATGATTTTTCTCGTTTATTGAGCCGACACAGCATGCTGCTAGCAGATATTATGCAGGAATTTGACAGGAAAGTACACCGCTTGAAACCATCGAGCAACAGCAGTGCAACATTGCACATAACAGGGTTGCAAGTGACGTAGTGTGATTGAATTGTACATCTCGGGCTTTGATCCACGGTATCGTTAAATATACATGAAATGCAAGTCTGTCTAAAAAGAGAGCTGAAACAGTATTAGTCGAGCTCAAAGTGCAGTATAGAAAGGCAGTTAAAATGGAGAATAAAGCTGTCCTGTTATCAATGATGTCTTGATAACATTGTAATCTAGGCCTTGCGTTGTGGTTCTCTTTGATAGCACAAACTGCTCTTGTTGATTTTTCATTGGTCGAATCCGTTGGCATCTTTTATGTCAACAAGGACTTTTGGCAGCACCCTGGTTTAGTGTTTACTGTAATTTTGCATGAAATTGCTGCATCATCCAGAGCTCTGTAAGCCAGAGTGCTACATATATTGCATTTGTAGGTAGAAAAAAAATGATGGACGTTTGGCGACAGGAAGTAAACAAGCGTTCCTCTCCATATGTTGCGGCAGACCACATGACAAATGTGTTGCTTGAATTTCCATCGTATTTATTTTACACTTACGTAAGTGCCTTGTCTGCAACCGCTACAGCTTTAATTACCCAGAAATGCCTCCCGATCTCACCTGCAACTCTTGAAGAAAAACGTTTTCATCATCAGGTGGCAGCAAACCTGTTTGCGGAGTTCTTAAAAAGAGTGTATATATATATATATATATATATATATTTTTTTTTTTTTTTTTTAAGCAGTTTCTTTTTCACAGCATTATTTGTGGCAGTAAAAGCACATTTTGGATTACCAAATGTTCCAGTAATAGTTCAGCTTAGCCTTTAATGGAGCAGCTTAGTCCTTCAGTACGTGATTATAAGGTTCTTAACAGGCTCTTTCCATGAAGCCAGATGTTCACAAATAAACACCACTGCGTGATCACGTCTCTGTGAAAGCTAATGCGATTCTAGCCTGGATTTTAGTGACCCGTGTTATTTTGGTCCTAAAAGGAAGATGTTTACAATGGTAAAGAGCTCTTTAATTAGGAAAGGTTCGTCTAAACCTGCTCCGCTGTCAAAATGAGAAAAGGTCAAAACTCACTCCTCACTTATGCAAAGCTGCCCTTATAAAAAAAGTGTGCTTAAATATGTTTAAAGATTTTTGGTAGCATACTTTAGATATATTACTGTATATTCGAAAAATTTAAAGTGCACTTGAAACTATCTTGACTGTACTGTACTTTCATAACTGTATTTCTTCACACACTGAAGTAGGCTACTTGTTTTGAAAGCACATTTTAAATGACCGTTTTCAAATCATACATTTAATTGTTAGTTATTTGATATTATATTTAAAAGTTAATACATTTTAAATGTACCAAATTGCCAATGTCATCATTACAAATGTACTATATCACCATTTGATAAAAATTGCATTAAAGTATATTTTAGTTTACCATAAATGTTTGTCATTCCATTTAGCAATACAGCAAATTTGTATTCTGTTTCAAAGACATCAGAATTATGAAATTATATATAAATATCAGAATATATCAGAAACACTTGCACTTGCAATTAATATGAATGAAACATTACTAGCAAATAACATTACATTAAATTCACACTTGCTTCTATTATTTTAAACTATATTGTTTCGTAATAAGTACTATGTTGTTAAAGTATGCCAAAGTGTACTTCTAGTTTACTTTAGTATTTATAAAGAAAGTGCAAGTAGCCAACAGCCTTTAGAAACCCCTAGAAGTTAAAAGAAAGTAAAACATCTGTGATTTGTGCGTGTGCGTCTTGGTTACAGCGAAGATGTCTTCTTGAAGTTGCAGGGACACACAAGATAAAAAGAGACGGTTGACATTTAAAAGTTGAATGACAACACTGCATGCACATTAGCTGTAAGCATTGGTGCTTCTGCTCCATTCTCAACGCTTTAGCATTTTTCGCCCTTAAAGCGTATCAAAGGTCAAAAACACATTGAGTACCAGAGCCAGAAAAACATACACAGTACTTTGATGGATTAGTAAAAATTCAAGAACCTTCTTTTGTCTTAGTTCCATTCTTTTTTGAGTAGGTTGGTGCAAAAGTTTATATCAACACTATACTCTTAACTAAACCTGATTCTGAAAGAGAAAGGCTGTTTTCAATGAACAAAAGGCCTATTGTGGATCAGGACTCCATATGTCTGATCATTCTTAAGGCCTTTTTCACACCAAGCTTGATAACGATAACAATCTTTCTTTATTTTTGTGTTTTTTTGAGATTTTATACTATATTTCAAATCCATTTACATATTTATTGATATAAGACTTAATAAGTGGAAAATTATAATTCAACTTAATTTGTAGTATATCTTTATTGCACAATGCACATATCTTGATATTTTGCCTAAAATGTGTTTTAATGTCATTATTAATTAAGGATTGAATGATCACTGTATAATATCAGTCTTTAAACGCAATATATTTAAATTAGACCATAAAAATTTTAATTTATTTGTTTATTTAGCACAAAATAAATACATTTTTTTTTTAAAGTTTAGTATATATATTTTTCCACACTAAGGTATATAAAGGAGGTGGAAAAAGATGATGGTTTTCACTCTATTGAAGTGAATATTTCTCAGATTTATCTTCGAAAGTCAGGCACATACCTTCAACTCTTGGCTACAAAGAAATCAATTGAATATTTCCACCATTCACTGGTATTGCCCAGGCAGAAAGATACGCTCATTGACATTAATGCTGTCATACTTTAGGGGTAAGTTTCCACAATGTCTGCCATTAAAAGGCTTTATAGTGTGTTTTTTTTGTTTTTTAATTTTAACTTTAAAGGGTTTTGTTCATCCAAAAGTTAACATTCTGTCATTAATTACTTATCCTTGTGTTGTTCCAAACCAGTAAACCATCGTTTATCTTCTGAAAACAAATTAAGATGTTTTTGATGATATCAGAGAGCCATCTGACCGTCTGTAGACCCAGATCCAATAAACTTAGAAAAAACACTGGTAAAACAGTCCATGTGACATCAGTGGATCAACTTCAGTATTGTGACACTACGAGAAATGTACTCTACCATTCTTCTCCTTTGACTTCCATCTTACAGAGTTTGACACTGAATTTATAGATGAGGGTTTGAGCAAGACATTTAAGACTACTGCTAGGAAAAACACATTTGTAAAGGGACTTTTGACCAAGCTACTAAGACACAACTACTTTTTTTTTATGTCCCCATGTGATAACTTGCCCCGGCCTATATGATTTATACATTACTTTAAACTCAAAAGTTCTTGCAAAAGTAAAAAACATACTACTATAAATCTATTCACACTGTACATCTCTTGTGAAATATGTACACTACGGTGTAAAAACTGTCTATCAGAAACTAAAATATTTACTAATTTGCTGGCTTGTAGGTACAGTATGTTTGTAGAGGTGGGGTGCATTGCGGGTAATAATCTTTATAAGAGAGCAGTTAATGAACTGGAGTACACACCAGTACACATTCGTCTAAAAAATGCAGTCTGTCCACATACAGACTGCTAGAACCACCTGCATACAAATTGCTGTATTATACTTTAATTAATCTGTTCTTAAATAAAAAAAATTAAAATTAAAAATTAAAAACTTTCAGGTTCTTGGTATCTGAAAGTACTCAACCATACCTGTGGGGGTGATAGAGTGCTGATCAGCTTCACGTTCAGTCTGAGCCTTTCGCACAGATAGAGAAATAAATTGAATCTTAGATATATTTAAAGGATTTAGCAGAAATGGCTCAAAATAGAAGGAGAGAGAGAGAGCGAGAAGGGGAGAGATATTTTAATTTAAATATGGTCAGGGGTTCACTTTCATGCTGCAAATCACACTCGCCAAAGAGCAGAAGACACACTGAAAACTTTGATTTTATTTTAATAATGACTGCTACAGCGATATCTAAATGGCTCACCCATTGTGCATTGTTAGTGAATATATCAATCCACTGTGCCTAGAGATTCTCAAAGGGCAGTAATTCCCAGTCTAGTGATTTCGATCAGGGAAATTGAGAAAATACATTACGTTTGACTGTATCAGAGAGAAATGTTCTGTAGTATGTGATGTTAGAGCGGTGGAGTGTCATTGGTGGAATGAGCGGAGCAGTAGCTGCTCCCAAATGCTGCTTTGCACAAAGCTATTATAAGTAAGTGCACTGGACAAATGGGGTCCTGTGATGCTGACTCAAGCAAATATCAGACTCAATGGAGTGCCTGCAGACTAACAGCACTCTAAAAGTACTGTTGTGCTTCAGAGGACTTCAGCACATCAGACAAACAACGCCATAAGACAGTCTACTTAGGTCTTATTTTGTTCGCAGAGGCAGGCTGCTTCCTCCTTTTTTATTTATGGGCTTTTTGCCTTTTATTAAATAATACAGTATAGAGAGAAGGACATTATTTGGAAACGAGAAGGGGAAAGGAGAGCAGGGCAGACTTGAACCTATGCCCCAGTTGAAGCTCCAATGTGTTCTTTCTTATAACTTACAGGGAACGTTAGAAAAACGTTCTTAGAACATTCCTGTAGTGGTGAATGGAATGTTTTAATAACATTTTAAATAATGCACTTAAAACATTAATATAACAAGAGAATTAAGCATTCTAAAAACATATTAAATAACGTTCTTATACATAACGCTTTTTCAAACTTCTAAAATTCTTTAATAAATGTAACGTTCAAAGGAACAGCATATATTAAAAAATAAAATAAAATTCCGCTTTTGATCAATTGAATGTATCCATGGTGAACAAAAATCTTTAACATTACATTGAAAAAAAATTCATATTGACACAGAAATTTTGAGGAATAAAATAAATAAAGCAAAAAATAAATAAATAGCCACCTGATAGATAACTCCAAAGTAAAAATTTAAAAAGCAACATGTGCAGACGTTTACTACTGAGAGTGCTAAAATGAGCTCAATTTGTGAGCATTTCTAAGCAAATATTGATGTATGAGAACCCTTGCAATCACCTCAATGAATTAATAGGCATATCATGAAAATAATTTGATTCTAATCTAGAATCAATTGGCAGCTCTAATTGTACAGGCACATAGAAGAAGCGCCAAGGTGCGTTCATGCTACATTTCTTCTCTGATGTCAGTCTGTCATCATGGATAGGAGCCATATGGAAAAGTCTGATTTGTAATGCGTGGGTCTACACAGTTATGCCATAGCTAATGGATGCCTGTAACTCCCGTCACTCATGCAGAGTAGGAAAGCTGTGGTGTTATCATTCATGGGCAGCAGTGCAATCTCTCTCAGTACCTGGATGAGTGCTCATCGCTGGTTCTTTTTGGCAATAAAATCTATCACATCCAATCTGTCACATTAATCAGTTCTGCTTAACTGAACCATATCAGCTAGATTTTTTGGATAGAAATTATAGCCTTTGCCTCTATTGTACCCAGGTGTGACTTCTACAGGGTGTTTTTCTTTTTTCAGACGGCAATAATTTTTCAATTGCATCTTGGTAAAATACTAAATGACTGATCAGCATGCTCGTGCCGTCCCTGGTGCTCTATAGTAGCGTCTACAGGTTTTTGTAATTGCCTCACCAATCACAGGATATCGAGGGCTATTGTGAGGAAATTGTATGCGCGTAGCCCGAAGCGCCATCGAATGCAACGTAAACAAGTGTTCTGAAAGTACCTTTATGCATATTCCGCTGAATGGCAGGTTTCTAGAGCCATCCAGGCTGATAAAATGGGGAAAAAGAAAATTCGCTTCCTTTCTCCCCTCAGGACCGAATTCATAAACAGAGCCTGACGCTCTGAGGTGTGGCGCCTTCCTCTGCAATTTCTCGTTAAAATGATGTTGCAAGGGAAAACAAGCTAATTTACAAGGTGATATACAGGCTGGTTTCATGGAGCAATTATCAGCTTTATGGTGATATTCCAAAGATCCATAAAGCTTCTCCTCTGGTTGATTTCATCACGCTCAGCATGTCCAAGAGGCTCATAAACATAGCTTTAGATCTAAGTGCAGCAGGCTGGCAGGAATGGTAGCAATGCACTGTGCTGCCTCGCTGTTGGACTTAGAACGGCCTTCTGGGGATCGCAGGAAGAGAGAACAGAAAAGGTTTTTTTGATCAAGACCAGCTGTCAGTTCTCTCCTAAACGGTTTCATTGAAGTGAACAGTTCTCGGGGAAGCGGAAGGGGCTTTACTTGCAGCGGGGAGAACGTGTTGTTGTCTTAATTACTCGCACCTCTCTCCATGCAACTTAGGAACTGACTGTTCTACAGCTCTCTTACCACAACATCAGTCAGCCGGGTGAGAGCGCAAAGGAAACAGAGGCACAACTGTCAGGGGAACTGTCGTAGGTGTTTCATCCTGTCAAGTCTCTTGGCATTGTTCTCAGAACGCCTTTCTATTCACCCCATAAGAAAAGGAAAACAATTCCCTGTGCGTTTTGGGCCTCTTCATATCATACCAAAAGCACGTCTGTATGTGCTCGAGCGCTTGGAGTGAGATTGTGTGTTGACGTTCTGCGGCAATTTTTACATTTGCAAATAAAACAGGAGTACATTTTCTATTTCTATTTAATTCAACGTGTTGCTTGTTGGTTTTTGTAATTATTTGTAAAGTTTACTAGCAATTTCTGTGTGAAAATTGCATAACACTTTTACGTGTTACAAGTACTTAATATATTATTAATTAATGCGTAATTACATTTAACCCTAATAATTACCACAAACTAAACCCTCAGCCTAACCCTAACATTAAATGCATGTAAACAAGGATATAATTATATTATAATAAGTATAATTACATTGTAACAAGGACATCTTAATATAAAGTAAAACAAGCAACATTAAATATTTGATGAAACAAGCATTTGTAAACAGTTGTATGTCTCTAAATGGTTATGTTTTACCATAGATACTGTCAATTCATCAATAAAATGGGTGCAAATGAATGTACTGTACAAAAAAAAAAAAAAAAACTGCTCATGATCTCATATTGGAGGGTTAAAAACATGAAAATTCGATCATTTATTTACTCTCTTGTCATTCCTATCTTGATCGTTTTCTCTCTGCTAAACACAAAATAAGATATTTTTCCGTCTATAGTTGTTTGTTGTTTTTTGTCTGCTTTTGTATTCCATAGAAGAAAGAAAAAAAGAGAAATGATGATAGAATTCTCATTTTGGGGTGAACTAACCCTTTTTCAGTCTTAAAATACTATCTCAGACTAATGTAGACATGACTATAAATAAACCATTCGTAGGTTGATTCCACCAAAAGTGTAAACACGGTGTCTCTTTGGTGTTAACAAAACATTGCTCTGTTTGCAGCATACAGACACAGCAACAGTGGCTCAACGATGGTATGGAGTTTGAGGCAGGACTATCAGCTGTAAATCAGAGGAATTTTTGGGAAACTATTTTTTTTTTTATCGATCCAGACATTACACATGCGACCAATATAATCTTCTCATCACATCACTGACTCACACATATATTATGAAGATACACTATATGCTGGGTTGGTTTATTGTTGCCAAATATTGCTTGAATGCCTTCTCTATAATGACAGCAAAGTTTTATGTCTTGGAGCGATTCGTCGTTGCACTCATTGACTTGTTTTTGGTAAAGTCTTGCTCATGTTATTGACTTCTTCTTGAATCTCTGCCACGAGCTCCTCCCTCATCCTGTTCTCCTGAAACACATCCCCTTGATAAACAACCGAGGTACATGCAGAGTTGCTGTGGGAAATGTTTTGCATGGAAGTATTCAGAGTTATAAAAGAATGCAATGCAGGCTTATCTCGCTGTGGGGAAGCAACTCATGCTGCTGTGAATGTAATTGTTGCATGAATTACTTATACTACTATCATAGACAAATCATACGTTTTTATGACAAGTACATTTCCGTTTACCTAGGCACAGAAGACACAGAAACATGCAATGCAGCTGCTAAAAACAATTTTTGTATGAATAACAGACACAATTGTGACCCTGGACCACCAAACCAGTCTTAAGTCACTGGGGTAAACTTGTAGCAATAGCCAAAAATACATTGAATGCGTCAAAATGATTGATTTTTCTTTTTTGCCAAAAATCCTTAGGATAGTAAGTAAAGATCATGTTCCATGAAAATATTTAGTCAATTTCCTACCAAAAATATATTAAAACTTAACTTTTGATTAGTAATATGCATTGATAAGATCTTCATTTGGACAACTTTAAAGGTGATTTTCTCAGCATTTAGATTTATCTCTACTGTCAGATTCCAGATTTTCATGTAGTTGTATCTCAGTCAAAAATGGTCCTATCCATCTAAATCATACATCATACAGCTTTCAGATCATAAATCTTAATTTCGGAAAATTAACACTTACGACTGGTTTTGTTGTCCAGGGTCACTAATGTGTAGGAATCCTGTATAAATATTGAAATCTTGGAATTAATATTAGCCATTTTTGATTCTATGGTACTTCAATATTAATTAAAGCTTGAAAAATTAATAGACAACTAAAAAACAAAAAAACAAACAAACAACAAGACAGACAGACAGGAAGAAAGAAAAATGGATAGATAGAGAGAGAGACAGAGAGAGAGAGAGAGAGAGATAACATAGTCTTGGTGAAATTCATATTTTAATTTAGTATTTTTGTGCATAATAACAGTATTCAGAATTGAACTTAACTAAAAACGGCCCAACCGATATGGCCCCTAAAATGTCTATATCTGAAGGTGAAGAATTTTTCACAACTTCCTTGGAGACAGAGAGTGGCTTAAAAGAGAGAAACCTGAAAAAAACTCCAGTGTAAAATAATGCCTCTGGATCATGCATTATCTTTCTCAGTCTTGTAGATCTCAGCAAGTGGCAATTAGAATGCTTTTAACTTCAAAGCACAAAGAGGCAATATAGCTTCGTGCTCTGAAAGCAACATTCCCTTAAAAATGTTGTTCATTAAACTGCTATTCCTTCTACGTAACTGTGCTCACCTGCCATTTGAATGTAAAAAAAAGAAAAAGCCAAAGAACAAAAAAAAAAAATGTACACAACCTGAAATCATAATGCACCACACATTTGTCTTTCTTATACTGAAAAATTCAGTTCACCTCAAATGATCCACGGAGCTGCGAAGGAATTTATCTCATTTAACTCTGGTTGTCCTAAGCATGTTTATCCAAGCGTTATGCAAGCACGGCAAGGCCTATAGACAAATAGCTCCGGTATATTATGCGATTCGTGCGAGTAGGTAAACAGCAGATGGCAAGGGAAGCCTTTTGAGTCCCTCTCGCTGTATTTACCTGCCCACCCGAATGACCCATGTCATGCTGCACTCCTCATGCAGGCATAAGCAATTGTTAACCATTTGTATCTGTTTTTCAGCGTTCCAGCTGAGCGCGAGGCCAGCCGAGTCATCCACGGCGCGTAGGAAAATTAGCTTGTTTATCAGCGTTCTGTTTTCTTTTCCACCTCTCCCTCCCTCTGACATTTTAAATGTACACCATCCATGACTGATTCACTCACAATCAAAATGAGTTCGACCTCAATCACAAATGAAGGTATCGCGCCTCCGTAATCTCCATATTTTCGCAATTACACATATAATGAGTTGCATCTCGCTTGATGAGGACAATGGCCGGTTATGTGCTCGTCTTAAATGAAGAAGGTTACCTTGAGCATCAGTCATCTGTCCTGTTGACGGAGCGTTTAGTCCGGAGAAGCATGACGTGTTGTTATTAAACATTGTGGCATGCTGCTCGTTGCGCCTGTACTTTAGATGCGATTTACATAGGTGAGCCCAAGGTGATTCATTATGGGTTTTTTCCCCGTTTTGGTCGCTCTCAGCAAGTTTTTTTTTTTTTATTCAGTTCAACTTGTGAGCAAACAAACACCCTGTCCTGGGCATCTTGTGTGCTTCATCGTGAACTTTAAATAGCAACTCCTGAAGACCTTGAGAGGGCAAAAAATCTTTAGTCATTCATTACCGCAGTGAGGAAGTGTAAAACATTGATGGAATGTAATGAAAACTAATACTCTTTCTAGTCACTGTGCTATCTACAGATGTGTTTTATATCCCATTACTGTTCTAGAAGTGGCCACGGCTCTATAGCATGTTGAGCAAAGCATAATCCATTGGGAAATTACCCATCAGAAGTGCAATACTGTTACAGAAATGAAATTACAGAGGCACTTGTGAGTGAGTGTGTGCATGCGTGTGCGCTGAGGGGCATGGAGGATATATGTGCTCCATCTGATGTGTTCCACAAGGAGAATTCAAATGCGGACCGGAGAGATGCTCATTTAAAATGTGTCCAACGTGCGATGATTGATTGGCTTGTGCTATCGCCATACTTGTGCGTGAGTGACAGCTGTCACATCAGAAGACGTTATGAACATATATATATTGAAGAAGACAACACTGCACTCAGCAATATTGCTTCACAAACTGTTTTTATTATACTAAGAAAAAGTAAATTTTACAAATAGACTTGGTTTGTGATAGTTATTATAAAAGCATTGATTAATTACTTGAATCCTTTACAGACAGTGCACTCTTAAAGTATTGTATAGTGTGTATTATTAAAGGAATGGTTCACCAAAAAATGGAAATTACTGAAAAGTTACTCACTCTTAGGTGAGAAGGAAACTTATCTACATCTTGGATTGACTGAATAAATGAGTTCTCATTTTTGGGTGAACTATCCTTCACAGTTATTATGTTTTGTAATGCATTTTATAATGCGCTGTAGGATGGTATTAATAGCTGTAACCAAAACTGTAATACATTAGGATACATAGAAAACATAATGCATTAAAACACATGACAAACTACTGTGACATGATAATTATCATTTATTCATGGAAAGATGTAATATACTAAATGAATATGAATAACTTTATAATGCATTACGAAAAGGCAACAAAAAAAGTGTTAAATATGTAATAATAATATATATATATATATATTGTAAATAAACAATTAGCAACAGGGTCTTACTTTTTAGACAAAATCAACATATAAATGTTAATTACTTTTGCAAGTAATTAAAAAAACTAGTTTTTTTTTTAAAGACCACCCATCATAAATCACACACACACACACACACACACACACACACAGATTCCCAGGTTTTAAAGGGACATTCCATAGGCTTAATGTTTTTTTGTTTGTTTTGTTTTGTTTTTTACAGTACAAACTATATTATCTATCGACCTACCCCTTACACAAAAGCTTCTGCCTTTTTAGATTTCCTGAAGACTTCATTCTGATCTATAAGCTTGTTTCTTCATGTGGGCCAAAAATACCTCTCAAAGGGCAAGGCTTTTGGATATATTACGATATTGGTGGGGACATTTTGTCCCTATAACGTAGGGTATACACACACACACACACAGACAGCATTGTCACCTGTGAACTGAGGTGCGGTTCGGTTTAACACAGTCTGATGGACAAAGCTTATATTTCAGTTCCACAATCCCTCAGCATCTATATAATAAATGAAGCCCTTACAAGGTGCTGCTGTATAGTGTATGAAACAGCAGATGCAGTATTCAATCTATCGTGAGTATGTGTGCTGCCTCTGCACATTACTGTGCTCTTTGAACCTTCAGCTGTGTTGGCAACCTTTATATATATATATATATATATATATATATACCAGTAGGTTTTGCAACATGAATCCAGCATGAAACAATATACTTGAAAAAAAAAAACAATATCAGATATAAGTTCTTGGAGTATTTACAGTCCCTTGAACAAATGTAGTTCCACTCAACTACAAGCACATTGACAGATGGTTATCCAGAAGGTCAATAATATACAATTATAGGTGATCAGATTGTAGAGCAGAATATAATAGAATTTTCAGGACCGTTAAATATGTTGTGTTGGTTAAATAAGATGATACAGCCAGGTCACATTGTAGCGAGGATGAATTACAGATTGACCTACCAAATGTAACAAATGAAGCTCATCGTCTCTCAAATTATGGTTACAGTGAACCTCCTTTAACAAAGGTTATTGCTGTTTTCATCATTCTTTCTTTCTTTCCATCTTTTAAGATAATATTATAGTGGAAATCCGGCCCATCAGCTGCGAGGTTGGATGTCAGACCCCTTCGGTTGTCCTGCCTGTTGAATCGTCAGATATTACAGTGTTAACAAAATTACGGTTGAATAAGTAGTGGTCTTACCTATTGCTGGTTGTTGTGCATGGTAAATGTAATAATAATGAGCAGCTGGGTTTTCCATTTGAGTGGAAATAATAGTCTTTACAAAGAGGTTCAAGGGAATGAGAAAAAGCGAAAACGATTTACTTTAAAAAAAAAAATAAAAAACACCTTTTCTTTATTTACCTAGACTTCACAAAAATATTTGTGATTGCACAAAGTGAGTGCTGTTGTTAAGTGTGAAAGTATGGAAAGATTTTAAAGCAATAGTTCACCCAAAAATGAAAAACCGCTAGAAATGTACTCACCCTCAAGCCATCCAAGATGTAGGTGAATTTGTTTCTTTTTCAGTTTTTAATAAAAACATCACACTTTATATAATCCACACAACTCTAATCCATGTAATGGAATTGTTCATTATTTAGGTGAGTGACATTTTTATTTGGGGTGAACTTTTCCATTTTTTGTTTTAATGTGTTGGTTAGTTCTGAGAAAGTGTGTGCGAGTAGGTATTTAAACATTGAATTTTTGTTTTCTGGCAGGTTTAACAAAGACTCAGATTTATTTCTTTATTTTCTGCTCTGGTAAAAGCTAGAAAAGGTCAAACACAATGAAGAAAGCAAACATTTCAAGAATTACATAATAAATGGTGCAGAACATTTTGACAGGCTTCAGCTGAAGTTAAAGACCTGCTCTTTAACCATTGTGCCCTAAAGTAAGACCTTCAGCCTGTTACGCTTTAATTCAGCCGAAATCACTGAACGTCTGTTCACATCTCTGTAAGGTCATTCTGCTCAATAATGTATCTTTGGCCTTCTATCTTTGGTCTTTATGTATGTTTAAATCATACTGCTTTGTAAATAAAAAATAAAAAAATCTTAAAAAAAAAAAGGTTTTTCCAATCTACTCAAATTCTTTCTTACCTGCCTCAGTCACTGTCACTAATGGGCCATTAGGGGAGGGGTCTTTGTCTCTTCAGGTGAGAATCACTGAATTAACGGCCATTGTCACTCGCTCGTATACAGGTTTTCAGACTCAAAATTCGTCATTTAAAAATGTAAAACACTGTATTGTTTTCTGTTCTGTAAATTGGAAAATTTCTGTAGAAATTGAATGATTTTCACATCAACTTGAAGTACATCTCAGGTACCCCAAAATCACCTCAGACCCCAGAGGGTTAAATAAAGTTTATATTTGGCTTTAGGTGATTAGGTCCATTCAGCTGCATGATTATATTACCATCAGCCATGTTTATTTAAAACCGTACATCTGTTTTCTTCAAAAAGCTTGTGCATTTTCAGTTTAGCACAATTTTTCCACCAACTAAGTAAGAATGTTGTGGACTACTAACTTAAGAAACAACGTAACTCAACATTAGTAAAGTGTAGGTCTTTGTATTCATACATATATATTAAAGAAATGGCTTCCCCAACACTGTGGGAACACTTTGTTCATGATTGATTGACTGACATGAGATATATTATGATATGAGATAGGAAGAAAATAAGATTGTTTTAGTTAATGTTATGTAGAATTTACATTTAATGCCTATGATGTTTATTTTATTAATTTATTGTGTTTGTGTACATGCGCGGGTTTATGTGGTTTATGAGGACACAAATTTGTATAATGACATGGGTATGACATAGGTATTACAGTATGTAG
>JAUMHQ010000048.1:7830753-7843571 GCA_032361165.1 Enteromius paludinosus
ACGTCTATGGAGAGTCCTCATAAATCACAAAAACCAACATGTGTGTGTGTGTGTGTGTGTGTGTGTGTGTGTGTGTGCGTCCACACAGTCCCAAAGCGTTTTAATTACATAGAACTGAAAGCAAATGAATTATGTAGTCATAAATTTAGGTCAAATTCTTGTTGTGAGATTTAATGAGGGATCATACTGAATAGATCAGTATGAATAGATCATAGAGCAGGGAGCTTGCTAAATATTCATTTGTTTTGTCCTCCTGAGGCATGGATCACATTGCAATATAAGCCCAAAACAGAGACAGATATTTATTTAATTTCCTTCACTTATGAATGACTCTTTCCTGGATCACTGATTCATCTCCCAGTTTGATCTTGATGATACAAAGTTGATCACAATACTTCATTCAGTGACAAACAGCTGACTGTAATCACTCAAAGCACATACATATCTTATCATAGAAAATGCCATAATTAATGTGTTGTACTTCCAGTGAGGCATCTGAACATTAAATCACAACAAGAAGAGATGAAAGGTCAAAGGATGGACTTTTTTTTTTTTTTTACTTAAAAAGGATTTAAAATAGTGTTTTTTTTTTGTTGTTATATATGTACTTTGACATCAGATGCTGCAGCAACATATGTTGTTGTTGGCACATTTTTTGTTGTTTTATAAACATAGCACATCTAGCATGGTGCATATTTCATAAAAATATGCCAAAGTTCAATTACACATATAAAAAATCTAATCAATAACATAAAAGTCGGAGTTACATTTTAATCTGAATAATTTGCCGGAAAGTGACTTGCATCCAAATATTATATTACTTTTCAAAAATTATTATTATTATTTTTTCAGAGAGATTTGATTTTAAGTCTTTATTTATTTATTAAATGTGAATTTTTAAAGATTAAATAACAATCAGAATTTTTTTTTTACATTTAAATATACAGATTGTTATTTTGATCTAGAATATTATACCTCAAGGTTAAGGTATTATTTTATATATATATATATATATATACATAAAAAAAATAAAAAAAATACAATTATTAAAAAAGCCTTTGCACTTGCTGGGTACAGATTGAAACACTCTGAGTAAATGTATGATAAAACAATACCCCAGGCTCAGCAGTATTAATGATATGCAGTGAACTCGTTATTAAAGTTCCAAAACAGTGCCAGGAGTAACACAGATGGAGTCAATTAAGCAACGAGCGCTCATACACGTACACGTTTCATCTTTGGGCTTTTATCTCTTGTATGTTACTCCGTGGCTGTAATTATCTGTACGCTTCCACTTGCAACATTATGTCCAGTTATAATAACAGTTATTTTCACGTGTGATTTCAAATAATTTACCACTTACTAGCTGAATCAATTCCGCACTCCCCGTGTCCTTGGGTATGGCGTTTAATAATGAAGACAGCATGTTGTGTTAACCGCTTCACACTAATTTGCTTCTCTGGCTTGTGATGTTTGCAGGGAGCTGATGCCGTCTACTCTGGAGGGACAGATCACGATGGAGAAGACGCCCAGCTACTTCGTGACAAACAGCGCCCCGAAGCGAATCCACACGATGGCGAGAGACATAAAGCTAATCATAGTCGTCCGCAACCCAGTAACCAGAGCCATTTCGGATTACACTCAGACGCTCTCCAAGAGGCCCGAGATCCCCACTTTCGAAGTGCTGGCCTTCAAGAACCGAACGCTGGGCCTGATCGACGCCTCGTGGAGCGCTCTGCGAATAGGGATCTACGCGCTTCACCTGGAGAGCTGGATGCAGTATTTCCCGCTCTCGCAGATGCACTTTGTCAGCGGAGAGCGGCTTATCGTGGATCCGGCCGGCGAGATGGCAAAGGTACAGGATTTCCTGGGACTCAAGTGCATTGTTACTGACAAACATTTCTATTTTAATAAAACCAAGGGATTTCCTTGCTTGAAGAAGCCAGAGGACAGCAGTACCCCACGATGCCTTGGCAAGTCCAAGGGCAGAACTCACCCCAAAATAGACCCCGACGTCATTCGCAGACTGCACAAATTCTACAAGCCCTTTAACATGATGTTCTACCAAATGACGGGGCAAAACTTTCAGTGGGAACTGGAGGAGGACGGTAACTCACCTGGCTTTCGGGACTGAACTGCTGCTGCTCTCCGCACCACCAGCCTTCTCATAGCCCCTCATCATTCGTTCCCTCGATCCGTGCTTCAGCGCGCCAATCGATCGTTGCTGTCTTTTTGCGAAAGTGTGTGTACCCATAACAAGAGTGCTAATCTCTAATTTGCCCCAGTACCAATGGTGTTTCCTGATGGCAAACATGGTTACTGTACATATTATCCTGAACATAAATATATTTATATTTGTCAAGAGAAGAGGATTTTATTCATTTTCTTCAGAAAGAGTTGCCATACGAATCATGTCTTCTATGATGATGCATGCGATGAGTTAAGTGTCCTTACCCACCGTCACCCTGAGGGTTTTCTTTTTTCAATCTCCCTCTTTTTCTCGCACACCAGCAGTGAGTGCAGTACAATTGAGTCTGATAACTGAGGTTATTTGTGGATTCGGAAGAGTAGAAACAACTACAATCAAATGCAGATCTTACCGATATGGTAATCCTCTAAAATGAGAATGTTTCAGCTATTTCTGCCCAGTTTTATGCATACTGTTTTGTTCTGTGGCTAATAAAAATTCACATAGTTGGGTCCAAAAGCTTACACTCATATATGCATTTTTTTTTTAATTATATCATGTATTTAATATTATAGTATGCAATATATTATCAGAACGACAGTTGCACTGCATATATTTAATGTTTCTTTTTTTATGTTCATTTAAATATTTTTTAAAAACATTTATTTTCAGGCATCAGGCTTTTGGACCTTATCTTTTTAAAATGCACTACATGCAGTACTTTTTTTAAACTCTTCAATTTTATTATATGTTCACTTACACTACTGTTCAAAAGTTTGGGGTCTGGGGAAGATTTTTTTTTTTATGTTTTTGAAACAGAGGATACGTTTATTTGTAAAAACAGTAACGTAATGAAATATTGTTACAATTAAAAATTTTGTTTAATAAACTGCTATATTTGCTATATTTTTTTAAATGCAATCGCTCAACTTTTCAGTGTCACATGATCCTTCTGAAATTATTAAAATATGCTTATTTAATGCTAAACAAATAAAGAAATAATTACAAATATTACTATAAATGTTGAAAATTGAGCTGCTTCATTATATTTAATATGATTGTACATTTTGTATTTTGTATTAACCACAACACTTTTTTTTAGGATTCAGGATTTATTTCAAATAGTTATCTACTGTGACATGTATTGCTTTGATCAATTTAATGCATGTTGTCAAACATAATAGCATTAGTATTAAAAAAAGCATATACAAATTAATTTGGGATAAGGATTACAATTTCTCGAGGGTTGGGGGGGGGGGCTTACTGACCCCATACGTTTGAATGGTTGTGTACTGTACATGGTAATAAAACAGGCTTTTAGACATCTGCCATGTAAAATTACTATCGCCATTTGTAAAATTAATTTTACAATTAATATGGCCATCATTCATTACCATGGTATATACAGTACAGTATCAATGTTACATACAGTACCCGAACTTCAGAAGTATTTTCATTGTGTGAGTGTGGATTGAAGGAATGCCAGCTCTACGTGATATGGTATGTGAGTGACTTAGCAGTATCTCGTGTTTTTTATATAATTTCTGACACTGTGCAACATCGTGTGTCATTAATCACAACCTCAAGAGTGATGCCATCCCTTATGTGAGTTGATCACAGCCACTAAAACTGTCATTATCACACTCACGGCTTATTTTAGAAGAATCCAAAGTGTGCATATGCTCCATCCCTGGGTTTAACCCTCCACATTGTTTTTATTTTTTTTTAAAGCAGTCGCTGGCATAGTGATACAGCAACATGATAATGAGTGTAGCAGCACTGCTGGCGGAGAGAGCAGCAGGGAGTTACCAAACATCTGCTGTAACAAAGTCCTCTGTCATTATAGACAAATGCGACATTAAAAGAGATGCCTGTGAAAATCAACGAAGTGAGATTTTTCAATGTGCAACATACCTGATTGATACATTTCAGGTTCCCGTTAAAAAAGCACAATACAGAAATGATGTTTCTGGGAAAACTGCATTGATGCTAAATGCTTTTTTTTTCTTTTTTACAAAAAAACAAATGTTGTTTTCATAAACACACAGTGGATTTTGTTATATACTTGTGCACTTGATTTGGAGAGCCAAATGGTTTTCAGTATTAATCTAGCAATGTGTGAGTCTTGGCCATTCATAACCCAAAGCAATGTTTCTCTATTGCCTTCATCTCAGATGGTGTTGTCATACATTCAAATATCATGCAAAGCACTGTTGCATGACCTATTCATGCCTAAAACTACTCTCTAATGCCACTCAATACTTATTTATTTGCCAATTTAAGTCGGTGTTGCGCTATCTGACCATTTAAACAACACGACTCCAAGTCTCGGCTGACAAGAGAGTTACTTGAATAGCAAGCAATGATTAAATGAAACAGCCCATTGGATAATTTTAAGAAAACATTAATTACATTTGTGCTATGACATTTAAAGTAAGCCCTCAGGATACAAAAACAGAGATAAAGCAAATCTCACACGTCTCGCATTTAGAGTGTATTATTTATTTTCGTGGTTAATTACAAACATTCAGGCCAGAATGAACTCAATGAAAGTCACTTTTCCCGACTTTACCTATCCTGCAGAATCTTTGGGTTAAAAAAAGCAGAAATGTGGTTTACACGAATCTGGCTGTTTTGATGAGAAAATAATAGGGTGTCAATGTCCATTCAACATTGCTTTCACAATCGCATGCTTTTCGAATTCCCCCTCCATTCAGTCTGTCTACAGTGTCTGTGAACTGTTTAACAACTTCGACAATCAATGCAGCCAATAAATCAATAAACACGGTCCTAATACACATCCCTGGCCTGTACCGGCCCTGCCTCCGCACACCTCTCTGGCCGTGCGGAGCTTGTTGTATGTTCTTAGTGCTGAGCCGGTGTGTTTTTCGCCCGGGGGGAATGACAGACCTGAGAGATAGTTACACAGAGCAATTGGTTCAATCAGAGTAAGCGCTGTGCTGCCCTTTTATATCCCCCTGACTGAACACTGAAGCCTGAACCACAATATCCCAGGTCACCCGTTCTGCTTTGAGCCTCAGCTGTGTAGCTATCCCCCTGGTGCTTCCTCTGAAAAGCGCTCTGATTTCAACTTTCTCTCCTCCGTGTAACACACCTCCATTTTTCCCTCGACAATGGATCTGTGGAGTAAGACAGGTGGGAGCCGACCGGCTGCTTTCTCCTTCGTCTGTTTTTTTTCTTTTATGATTTGTGAAAACCAAGCAGCACTAATGTCAAATTATGGTTTCCCAAACGCTGTGTCCTAACCAGGCATGAAGCGCTAAACTGCTAAAAGGTTTCTGCTGGCTTTCTCACAAGACACATTTTGCAGGTGTTATGAGCACTGTTTTTTTGGTAGCTTCACGCTATGAAATTTAATTGGTTCAAATTCTGCTCCTCAAAATTGTACACAGAGTGCTGTTGGAATTAATCCTGTTCCAGAGTCAGTGGGTTTTTAGAATGCTGTGTTGTGTTGTTTTGTTTTGTTTTGTTTAGTTTCGATTTAAATAAGCAAAATATTTTGCTTTTTTATAATATAAAACTTGAGCCACTCTTGCTTATTAATCATCATCGCACTGAACAGATAAAGTCAAATACTCACTGGTTCACTTTTACAGCCTAGTTGTGTTTATTACTGTGCTCTTTTTTTGTTTGTTAGTTTGTTTGTTTTTTATGATGACTGAAAGAATCTGAAACTAAATCGTGCTGAGACCAGCCAACCAGGCTCGTTTTATATTTCATTTTATTATGTCTTCTGAATCAGAAAACCTCATGTTTGAACAAAACGTGAGAATCCTAAAACTTTTTTTGTTTGTTTGCCACAGAGCTTATTTTCTGCAATAATCCAAAAGCCAAAAGGAAAATCCTACTGGTTTTTTGTTTTGTTTTGAGGGAACCAGGGTGATACTGACTTCCATGCTGGCCTATAAAAATACATAATTCCTCCTGCACTCTTTTAAACATCAAAAACCTATGAATGGGTAATTGTGTCACAAATTGAAGCAACGGAAATTTGCTGGTTAGGACATGGTATAAACTTTTGCTTTAGTTAGGGATAATTACTCAACAGAACGAGACTACAATCAACACACTGTGAAGAAAAAAAAAGAAGATATGAGTATTTGGTGTGAAAATACTCAAGGTTTGAATAAGCTGCGGCAGTGATTAGGTTCTCGCAGATATTTTGGAATGTACAGCTTCATGAATATTCTATGTATTTGCACACTGATCTAGAGAAAAAAAAAAACCTGCTATGATGTAAATATCAGAAATGTATAATGTACATATGCAGCCAGAATTCTTTTTCAAACAGAAAATAAAAGTGGAACGAGAGCCACCGAGGTGTCAGCCTCCTGCGTGTGTGTGTGTGTTTGTGTGAAATAGCTGATGTGCTGCTGTTATGTACTGGCAATGCTTTTGCTGACTCAGTGAGCAAAAAGATAGAAACAAGAGCTTTGAAGGCTCCAAAGTGCAGTGAGAAAAGAAACCAGAACCTCGGAGAGTCCAGAGGAAAAAGAGGCAAAACTTGAAAGGAATTAAATTTCGATTACGATTACAGTCTTTCATTTCTGCTCTCCGACAAGAGACATTTCTGTGTGTGTCCTTTGCGATTATAAAAGAGGGATAATACAAATCCTACCCTCTTTTGACACTGTTATTCCAGAGCTAAACCTGAGGTTTTACTTTTAAATCAGTCTCTGATACTGTCAAAGTACAGCAGGAGGGCTTCATTGGAGTCAAATATCCACCGTGTGAACAAAAGCACTAGGTAAACTTCTCATAGCATTAATCATTGTGTATTCATTTACATTGCTTTCTTTATTATTATTTTGTTTTATTATAAGTATACTATATGTGTTCTGTTATTTTTGTCTATTTGTATGCTTCCACATACAGACTTGACATACCATTCTAAGGTGTTTTGTGTGGTTGCTGTGAAAATCATAAACTACAAACTTTATGGAAATAAACTTAAAACTTTACACATTAGGAACAAAATTTACACATAAGGAAATAAATTGTGTTTTTTTTCCTTATCTAAATACCATCTGAACATGACAAGAAGACTACTCATAATAGTTTGTTTTAATTCTGTCAGTGTATGCCATGCAAAAATGATGTGATCCATTTCCAGTGTCCACAAGAATCGTCACCAGTTTCCTGATCAGTGCCCTTACTGCCAAAAAAACGCAGAAAACGTCTGGAATCTTAAAGACAGAAAGATGAATAAAAACAAAAGGGCAGAAGCTTTCTGTTGGATATGTAAGGAAATTAATTATTGCAATCTCTAAAACTTAATATCAGCATAATTTAAAAGTGAATTAATCAAAATAACTGATCAATGATGCCAGTGCACTGGTTTCAGTGCACTAAAAGTCACGAAGAACAGCGATTCTAATGCTAGCTAAACAACTATCATGTTCAGAGAAGCATACACAAACTAAATAAGCTAAAAATAAATAAATAAATAAGCCAATAAAAATGTTTAAACAGTTACAGCACTCTTTTTTTCCTAAACCCAGACATCTTTCCAAAAAGACTTTATACGGATCAAACTTTAGAAAACCTACAGTCCTAATTTTAGCCTTTGATTTGAACTTTCTTCTGCTCAACCCCTGAGGTATGCAGGGCCTGTTTTCAGAGAAATACCTCTTTGATATACCCTACCAGAGATCGGTTGCATGAAAGACATGCAAAGCTGTCCTCCGATTGCCTGTCCCTGTGGGGGGTTTATGGCGTGTGGTTCTGAGACGGACTGATCTCTAGTAGAATACAGGTGGAGTCGTTCTCTCCTATCAGAACCACTCAAGTTGGCCTGTTATCACAAGCTGACAAAAAAAAAAAAAAATGTTGTGGCAGATAAAGCATGTACAATCAAGTTGGGTAATTTCCAGTTGGTGGCATTTACATTGCAATGTAATAACAAAATAAGTGTTAAACAGGTTACAGTACAGTCTATAGGTTTGTGCTGGGCTACAAAGCTTCGCTTTACTCCTCAGGCCATCAAGACAGTGATGTTTAAAATGCATCATCCCACTAATCAATACCTCCAAAATGATCCCGACTGTGGAGGTGTCTAGTTTCTCTATCCATCATTATTGGTAATAGTCTCATTAATAGAGTGTTGATTCATTTTCTGCAGTGTGGATATTAACCTTTTGCCAGTAAACATTTATTATGTTTGTGAGAGGTGTGTTCTGTGTGTGTGTGTGTGTGTGTGTGTGTGTGTGTGTGTGTGTGTGTGTGTGTGTGTGACACTAGAATACCAAATGACGCTTGGGAGGATATTGCACTACAGCCTCTAGAAACTTACAGAGACGCACAACTTCCCCTGTTAAAGACCTTCATCTTGCAGCACAATTTAGCAATACAGCAGAAATTGATTCAGTTGCATTTGCCCCTGGAACATTTTGTATCAACTTTTTTAAAAGTGCACATTCTGCAGAAAAGTGCAATTAAATGTGACGAATTAAGCTATATAGGAATATAGTACTGTGGCTAGAAGCACACAAGGCCCAGACAAATTAAGCCCAGACAAGCTCTTCATGCACAAGACACAGTTTCTTGTGTCTCAGGTGATGAGCCGATTGAGGCATTTTGTTGTTGGATGTAATGATAAACATAGGAAATTTAACTTGTCGTTCTTGTCATCTGTCTACCTTACCATAAAAAATGGGGACTTTAATGAAGACTTTCCGTAAACATATTCCAGTTGCATGATTTAGAAAAATTTCCTTATTTAAGGGTTTCACACAATAAAAAAATATTTTAAATAATTACTTTTCTACTTTAAGAACTGAAGCTAAACGTTAAAGGAGTCATCGGGTGCCCATTTTACACAAGTTGACATGATTATTTAGGGTCTTAATGAAAACTCTATAACGTACTTTGTTAAAATTGGTTGTTAAAATTGGTAGTTTCAATGGTTATGTAAAAAACACCTCTTTTTCATCAAGCCATTCTAGTCCATGTTGCTTTAAATGCTAATGAGCACTGCTGACACCGCCCCTCTCAACGTCAGCCTCAAAAATTGGCTAACTAGCACTTTATTAGGAAAGGTGATTATCCTCACTTCTTTTGTAGATGAAACTGGTTTACAAATGATGTGTGAACATACTGTAGATGCATTTAGGCAGATCAGGAATAGGCACAAAATAATGTTAACTCTCTGTATCCTGATGTTAACCCTGTATAAATGATGACTGCTATGTTTCTTATTACATCCAACAACAAAATGCCTC
Organism: Enteromius paludinosus; assembly: GCA_032361165.1. Lineage (NCBI taxonomy): Eukaryota > Metazoa > Chordata > Actinopteri > Cypriniformes > Cyprinidae > Enteromius > Enteromius paludinosus. The sequence goes on from JAUMHQ010000048.1 coordinate 7,840,183, forward strand.
AATTGCTTAATCTGAGACATAATCTTCTCATGCCCTGGAGTTGACTCAATAACCGCACACTCAGATAAGGTCTTGTCAATCAGTTATCATGGGAGGGGCCTATGCAGAACTACCTCATTCTGCAAGGAGTCTAAGAACAGTCTGATTTGAGAAAGAAGATTTTAAAATGGAGAAAACACTGGGTGGATTTTTGTGTACACATACTTCGTTCCAACACACATTTATGTTCAAACAACTGGTAAAGTGAATTTTGCATCCAATGACCCCTTTTAATACAAAACCATTATTTTTATATGTTTATTCATTAATACCTACATACATACAACCTTGTTGTAAAGAGACATCATAGAACTGCATGAGAGCAGTACACTACATAGAAACATTGACTAACATTCACATTCTTATCATGACTGAACCGATGCACCGACAATCAAATCAAAAATCGTAGCAACTTTTAAAACTCACTGGATGATTTAATCGCATGCCCTTGAATATTATCAGGTACAAGATATACCAGGTACTGCATAAAATAAATAAAAATAAATAAAATGTGTTGTCTGTCTACAGTCTATATCGATTAAAAACAAAAGACATTCCGAGCAAGGACACTCTGCAGCAATTTTTTTATTCATGTGGTTTAGAGGCATGGGGGTATATTTTGCTCTATTCCTGATCATTTGAAACTCTTTTGGATTGCTAATTTGCCCTCAATACATATTTCACCAGGCTTTAATGGGTCCAAATTTGCATTATGGTTGCTTCTACACCCATAAAAATTAATTATCCTTTTTTTTTTTTTTTTTTTTTTGCTATATTTGATTGCAGATGTTCTCCAAATATGAAACACAGATGCATTCATTCATAAATATGTGAATGTTTTAATAACTGTTGTTGAACATGAAAATATTGAATATAGCAACTCAAACTGTTATATCTATGCACTATATTTTCCAGGCAAGCTACTGTAATATGTCCTGTCATTTTACACAAAAAAATGTTACTAATTCAAGAGCGTACAAACACTTCAGGCAAGACAGGTCTTTATGTGTGATTGCACGTTCTGTTCTCAGTGCTTCACCTCATGGACAAAGCTTTTAACACATTCAAATAAATGATGAATGTGACATCTTTATGTGTAATTTTAAGCATTGCCATTATTCCCTCATGCATTAGAGGCATCTGCTATAATGCAGCTTTTTCTCAGGTCAGTCAGTCTGAGCTCTAAAGGAAACTAAACAAGCGTGGATAATGCGTTTTAAATGATTTTAGAAGCCTCAATTATTAAATAGCACCCAGATCTGTTGTTTTATGTGTAGCTTGAAATGAGGACTGATATCAGAAATGTTAAATACAGTTAACTTCCCCTTTAACTTGCCCGAAGCATTACTTTAATATTTAACAAGTTGCTTTTTCTGCTCTTATGCTTACAGTCATGGTGTAATGTCCTTAAAGGTTTTCCCAAGCCTCAGAAAATATATATTATTCATTAGTTTGTTAGTTTGTTTTGAATTTTATAGCGCTTATAATTCTCAATTTAACTTGCTGTGGATTATAATGGTTATGAGAGTGTTACTAACAAAATGTAATAGTATGTTGTGTGTTTTGTTACTTCTGCTGTTACACTATGTTCAATGATATCTAAAGTTCCCCTTTAGTCGAGTCACTCCGACGTTACATATGGGAACTCACATGAGAGACCGATTGTCTTCGAGTAATAAGAAAAGGCCAATGAATATTGGCGTGCATTTAATTACAGCCAGGTGCACCTCATTACTACCTGAGTGTAAGAGGGCACGGATGTAATGCAGGAGGTGGTCGTGGTTGCTCTTAGGGGGATGACGACATCTCAGTCCCCATTCCTAGAGGAGGGCTCGGAGCTTCTGTGCACTCAGCTGTACCTACAGTTTAAAAAACAGAGAGATCAATTTTCCTCACCTCCGGGCCCAGTGCCCCTATATCCCCATCTAACCAAATGTCTTTTCAGCCATATGGTCCTTCAGGGTAACCGGGGAAAGAGCAAACTCTCCCAAAGAAAAGGAGGGGATCTCTTTTCTCTGTATGGAGCTGGACTCGGTCAACAAACTGCCCACCTCACCGATGAGTGCGTGCAGGCAGTGCTGAAGGGCTTGAACTTGTTTAGGCACAAGACAGTGGTCCCTCTCAAAATTTTCAGAAGCTGCTGGGGCATATGGCAGCCACAGTCGTGGTAACACCGCTGGGCTTGCTCCATATTAGACTGCTTCAGCACGATCGAGATGGGCATGGCACCGGCACTCCGGATTGGCGTTTCTAGAGTGTCACCTGTTCAGCCAGTGTTCAGACCCTGCCTTCTTATGGGCCGGAGCCCCTAGCAGGTGTCCAGGCATGTTGTGGTCAACACAGATGCCTCCTCCACAGGTTGGGGTGCCATATGCAAAGGGCAAGCAGCTTCGGGTTCCTGAACAGGCGCTTGACTGCTTTGACATATCAAAAGCATGGAGTTGTTATCCGTGCTTCTGGCCCTGCATCGCTTTTGACCGATGCTGCGCCACAGGCACGTGCTGGTCCACATGGACAGCACTGCAGCCGTTGCATACCTCAACCAACAAGGTGGTCTATGCTTCCGCCGCATCTTACAACTCGCCCGCCATCTGCTCCTGTGGAGACGTGGCTGAAATCGCAGCGCACTGTTCACATTCCAGGGTCATTCAACCGTGCAGTCGAACAGCTCTCACGGCAGTCCACCCACCCTGGAGAATGGCGACTCCACCCCTAGGTAGTCCAGCTGATCTAGAGCAACTTTGGCGAGGCAGAGATAGACCTCTTTGACTCCCCCGAGTCCTCCCACTGCTAGCTGTATTACTCCCTCGACGAGGCGCCCCATCGGCAGGGATGCACTGGCTCTCAGCTGGCCTTCGGGGCCCAAGTACGCCTTTCCCCCAGTGGGCCCCCTTGCACAGACCCTGTGCAAGATCAGGGAGGACGAGGAGCAGGTTCTGCTGGTAGTGCCATACTGGCCCTCCCGGACCTGGGTTGCCGACCCAGTGCTCCTGACGGCAGCCCCTCCCTGGAAAATCCCCTTCAGGAGAGACCTCCTCTCTCAGGGGATGGGCACGATTTGGCACCCGCGACCCGATCTCTGGAACCTGCACGTCTGGCTCCTGGACAGGACGTGGCAGACCTCTCCGGCCTTCCAGCAGCCGTAATTAACACCATCTCTCAGTCTGGGGCCCCTTCAACAAGGCAGGGCTATGCTCTAAGATGGGGTCTGTTCGTCGACTGGTGCTCCTCTCGCAGAGAGGACCAACAGAGATGCCCGATTGCAGTGGTGCTTTCCCACTGAACAATGGTCTTTCTCAGACGTTGAAATTATATCCCCTGACAAGCCAGAATGAAAGTTTTTATGACGT